>LKNJ01005272.1:0-24666 GCA_002120245.1 Maccullochella peelii
GGGGGGGGGGGGGTTGGCTTAGTTCACCTCCCTTTGCCTTTGACTACTGTCAGGCCTTTTATGTTCTTCCTGTGGATTTTGGGCCACTGTCAGAGAGACTGAGAGAGAGGGTGTGAGGGAAATTTAAATGTGGCTCTCCAAAGGTTGGGGAAGAATATTGAGTGGCTGGTTTTCTTTTGGGGAAATACAGAATTTGTGTCCTTATTACTGGAGTTCAACCCAGCCTTTGATGCTATTGGAAAACATGTGAGTATCTATTTTTATATATGTTTATATATGTTTACTCCATACGTTTGTTTTTCCTCCAAATTGTTGAATTGTAATTTGGTATGGTTTTATTGGTCTGATGACATATTTTGACTTAAAAATATGGCAACATCTAGAGTCATGAAGTGCAATAGGGAGGTTTACCCCCAATTCTAATAATTTAAGTTGTGGAAAACTCCTCTGGTGGCTCTAGTAGGGACATTGTAGGGACACCCATCTCTGCCTCATGTTGGCACCTTTTTCCCTCCTTGGGGATTAGGAGCTGTCAATGGGCCCCTCTGCTCCACACACACACTCATACCCTGCACACACTGCAGTAGCTGCTCAAATCTCTAGTTCTTAGGGTACTGTGTATGATAGTGACTGGGCGAGCTTGGGGCTTGATTAGCGCAGTTAGCCCTTCTAAGGCTCTGGCTGTTTACAGTGGATTACAGGGAGGGAGGCAGGGGTTAAGTCTACCCAGGCACCATGCCTCCCCCTCCTCCCTCTCACTCTCCCCCCCACGGGAGCCACTGCAGCAGGGCTGGCAGCTCGTCTGGGCTCCCCATCGCAAGGCCAGGCTGACAGGTAGCGGGATTTGGCAGAGCAGTTTGCATGAGAGCCAACAAGAAAAACTGAACATGGCGGATTAGTTTGGGATTATGTTGTCAGAGTTAGCCTTGACGGACAAACTGCAGAGGAATAAATTGCAATCTGTTTGAGGAGCGCGCTGCCACGCAAACAGGAGAGGCATCGGCTTGTCTCACAGCCTGTCCAAAATGACAGGGAGGGGAGAAAATCATTAATAATTTATAAACAAAGTCCATGGCCATTACTGACGTCTGCCCACTCTGGCTGGACGAGACATCTGGTTATCTAACCCCTAACATCAGGGGCTGGTTCATGTTAAATCTTAAAACCAAAAGTGACAGGGCATGCATGTATAGAGATAAGACAAGGTTATACTGGGAAGGGCTCGTAAAAAGTACCCGCCACTCCTGTGATTTAAAGTCTATTCTGATAAGGCAGTGAGTGAGGAGCAGGCAGGAAGGTCTAGATCTTGTGGCATTTTTGAACTGTCAAATTGATATTCATTGACGTACAATTGTTACTAATATTGGCAACTGCCATCTTAGAGTTAGGTTTTAGTAAAGCACCAGAAATTGCTTAAGTAGCTTTTATGAAGCCAGGAAGACTAGTAAACAAAGCCCAGTGTTTAGGCTGTGGATCCTTAATTGCACAGAGCACTGTACTGTGTTTTTTTATGCAAATGTAGAAGTTTCTGGGCAGCTCATAGCATCTGTTTATATTCTATTTTACAGTATTTTTGATTATAGTCGAGTGCATTTGGTGTGTTCTCAAACACTGTCAAAGGTCAACAGAAGACTGTTACATTAAGTATCATTTCACAAGCAGGACACTTTTACCAATTGTTGCTTAATTTGTATTTATTTTATGCAACAGTGCCCTGTAAAAAAAAAATATATATCCAGAATCAAAGCAGAAGTACTTTCACTATTAAAAAGCAATGCCATCTTAAAATAATGCTGTTTTGTCACTAATTTCCCTGCAATTACATCAAAGACTCAACCTTGAATTAATATGCTTAGGATTTGAAATAGGACTAGGCTGCCTGAATCAACAGAACTATTTGAAAATGGGTGAAAGGGCAAAATGTCTCACGAGAAGTGTTAAGAAAATGACTTTATAAATGAGACTCTTGGCCTACATCCAGGGGAAATAACAATAATAAAAGAAGTACAAATTTCCTACTGAAAGAGTAAACACACTGCAACTGCTACATTTCATTTCTCTCTATTTTCATCTCACATTTGAGTCGTTCTCTGTTGGAGAATTGAATTAGCTCGATTTGACGCTGTGCAGCAGCGTTCTTATGCCGAGGACTGACTGGCATGGTAAAATGTATTAATGAGCTTTATCGCATTCTATCCTCTCCTACATCATTAGGAATGCATGTCTGTATGTTAAACATATGAATATGCATCACCATAGAGCATTTGCTCTCAGAGTTAGCAGTGAGCCAGTGTTGTGCCTTGAATAATAATCTAGCAGAGAAATGAACTGCATTTTCTTTGCCTTCGCCTTGTAATTGAAAAAAGATAATAAGAGCACATTTTGTTTTTTAATTTTATCACGCAACTGATTCTGAATGTCAAATTGTGCTCCGATTGAGGGAACTTATAATTTTATATGAAGTGGTATTTGCTTATATGATAAAAATTCTTCATTGTTGCATGTTTAGATTAATTTAGTTATGTATGTATTTGTGATCACACTACTATATCTTGTAATACATTAGCAAATAAATAGACGCAATTATACAGTTTTACTAAGTTAATTAAAAATATAAGTTGGTGAGCAAATACATTAGACTGAGATATATTTAATCTGTCAGTCTGTTTTCCTCAACAAATCCAGTCCAATGTTGCCAGTCACACTGTCAGACTGAGGGTGATCCTGAGGTCAGCAGAGGTCACTGGATAAAGGTTAACAAATTACCACGAGACCTCTCACACACCTGATTGATGTTGAGTGGGGGAGGGGAATGCGTATAGGGGGTTAGGTCAAGATAAGCTAAGCTTCAAGATAAGGCATTTCTGTAAAAAAAAAGTGACAAAAATATAGAAAAAGTCATAAGGCCAGACTTTTATGTGTGTAAGTGTGTGTAGTAGTATATTACACAGCCTCCTGACCAATGCCCAGAGAAAATTCCACACTAAAATGAAGCTGACATTTATGAATAAAAATAAAGTGCATTCAAACTCAAAAGGAGCAAAAGCTCGACATCTTCAAAAACTGGAAGTGCAACCCTCAACTGGAAGTGTGTTAGACATTGTAACTGCTTTTTATTAACAAATTGTGATGGAAGTAAGATGTAGAAAGATGTCGTATATAGACGTAGTATATTAAATAAATGAGAACTCAGGACGCACAAGTGGAAACTGGAGCACTGCCCAATTCTAAGAAAAAAGCATTTAATTGGTCCACTCAGTGCATTTTTTTCCAGTTTTTCCTCAGTGTTCCAGTTCTCTTACCGCCTGTGCCCTCACTGTACCCCTCTGGCTTTTGGCCTGCATAAGACCTGCTATTCATTCACCACACACAAGTCGCCAACAAAAACAGCCGGCGGTCCTCAAGAACAAAGACACAATCTGCACACATCAGGCAGCATGTTGTAAGAACGGGTGACATGGAGCAGTGAAGAGAGGGAGGTACCGAGGCTTCTGATTTACTGACAGGACAATTAGATGGAGCAAATCTGCTCTCTGACCTAAATATTCCAGATAGGGTGGGCATGCAGCAGGGTGACGGACTATCCAGGGGCTTGGAGAGGAGGGAACACTCACCCAGTGGGGCGCCATGGTGGTGTTCATGTTGACTGATTTATCTGGGTGAAGGTGAGAGACATAGATGAGTCTGACTTCTTACTATTACTGGTTTCTATGGAGCTGTTGCTGCTCATTATGATACAAGAAATTACAACATATAAATATATGAGTAAATGGTTTCATTCCAAAGGGAGATATCAACTACTGTAAAAGATGGGAAAAAAAAGATGACAAAATACAAATTCACGAGTCTTTGCTCCAAAAATAGCAACAATCCTGATGTTTTTAAAATCTGGAAAGATAAACTCCAGAAACCAAATAGTTTTCAGGATAGACATAAAACATTTTGAAAGGAGACTAAAACCCCAGGAGCAACTTGAACATATTCCCTGCTTATCCTCTCTCAGTCCACATTGCAAATAGATAAATCAACTACGCCCATACACGCAACGTATGACCTGTAGTGACTTCACTCACTGGAAATTACAGTTTCCATTTTCCCTTCGATTTCCAAATGGTATTATCTTTGCTCTCCAGTGGAGGGAGGGTAAACAGTAGCAGTGGAGAGTCATATGTCTCTTTAAATAAACTGCATTGTCTGATGATGTTTTAATGGGCAAACCTCCATCCCCTGGGCAGTGACCCTTCTGAATGTGTTTCAGCTATGTACTCTGCACAGGGTGCTGAGATGTAATTTCTATGTAAATACCAGGCTATTCTCTGGTTTCTACACTGCAAGAAATGTCCAACTGGATGGATGGCTATATTGTAATGTATGGAGAAATTAAGCATGTCTTCCTTCAGTACATGCAAAAAATGTCCAAATGGTGTTTTTACTCGTTTCAGGAATTTTCATGAAGCAGATCAAGATATGGCTTCACTGCAGGTCTCAACTTAAGGCAAATTTCTTTACTTTTTGCCTGTAGTGGCGCCACATGCTTCATAACAATTCTAAAATGCAAATAATACTAATAAATAAATTAGAATAAAAAGTAGAATTGTAAGTTTTCTGCTGTGACAGTGCTATATTAGTGTAGCATGACTTTTTGGTTCTGAGTAACCATGTCCATACTGGTAATTTGGTAATAATGGTTCAATATTTGTGGGCGGGCAGTAGAAATAGTCGGTAATATCAGTTCAGTTTCAATAGCCACACAGGCAGTCAACCAGGTGGGAGGCAGCGACTCAGCAGGTTTTAAAATAACTTGAGCAAAAAGTTACATCAAGCGGGAATCTGTGCGTTAGCAGGCTAGGCTAGCCTACACTGTCTGGGTGGAATACAAACTTAACAGCATGATGGGTCCTTTCATATGTTGTAAAGTGACAGGTGTCTTAAGTGGTACATAACCAACACTATGCAGGCCTGCTGAAGGGGGGTAAATGTCTTGTATCAACATTTGTAGGTTGTACAGGGCTAAGACGTGCTCCAGTCAGTTAGTGCAGTTAGCAGAAATTGACAAAGCATCTCCTAGCAGCTGCGGCCCTCAAATGTCAGTCAACCGTTGCCATGGGAAATGCCCTTCCAAAGCCTTGGATCTTATATGCTGTTTCCACAAATACGTACAAAACTGTTTTGTCATCTCTTGACAAAAGGAAAATAATGCACAAAAACTGCAGTATTATCGTTAATATCAGTTGGGAGAATTCCAATTTCAGTTCACAGCACCCTGTGTTTCACTGATGTTTCCCTGGGAAGAATCAAAGACATGCACAGCAATGAGGGGACCACAAAGAGGAAAGAAACTTTTTTGGGGGGGGGGATGTTATCAGATGGAAGGAATGAGCAGGAGAGAAAAAACTGAGATGAAGTAACTCAACTCAATATGAGCACGACTCCCACGTTTTCCTTTTCTAGTTGAAACTAATGAATTTTTACGGGAAGAGGAAATGCTTTGGGAATAGGTAAAAATTTCATCAAACACCGGATGTGTGCACTTGATTAGTAATTCAGACCAAAGCTAACTTTGGTAAGACAATATTACAAGAGGGCTCAAGGAAATAGCTAATGAGCAGCTAAGCTAACTTTGTCTTGCTCCAGAGCATACAGTCATCTGATTTTCTAGGCATCGAATCCTAATTGGATTGTGGAGAAGTGAAGAGGACAAAGAACATTTATCTTTCACAATTATCAGGAATTCATATCTTGGGCAAATTTGCTAGCTTGCATTACAATTTGATTGAATTAACTATTGATGAGCAGAAGAAACCAATATCATTTCAATCTTCCGACCCTTAACAGTCAATAGATTATTCTGATTTTGGATATTAGAGAAGGCTTTAAAAATCTTTTGTGATTTTTGACCATCCTTTTAGCCATCTTTAATGTCTCAGTCTCAATCTCTCTCTTTCCCTCTCAACACCTGTCTTTCATTAGGCTTTGGTGACCAGCCATTGTGTGCACAGTGCACAGGAAGTAATGCAGTGACGCATTCGACAGGCTCGAATCATTCATGAGCTGACACTGAGGGCGCGTCCTGATGAAGTTGTAAAGTAATATCCCAGCAGCACATGAGGTCAGTTATCCCCTTTTTTACAGGCAACATGAAAAGAGGTTCGAGTGCCGGTCACGAGACAGGGCTGAGTCCCTTTGTCTCAAGGGTTCATCAGCTCAGATCATGTAACAGGGCGAGGTAGCTGCTGCAGAACATTTTTAATATACTGATGTAATGAGATAATATTGCATGCATTCTTTGACATTTGCAGACACAACCATCTTTCAGGAGTGAGAGATATATCATCGCTCCCATGTGAAATCTCACATTTCCCTAAGGTCAGCTTTTCAGGAATTAAACCTTTGATTTTAAATTGACCATCATGCATTTTTGAAAAGGGGTCATGAAAGGGTTCCATAAGGCTAGAAGGTCAAATCATTTTCTCAGCCTACATAAGACCTTGTTTTTCACCTTACTGTATGGAACAAATGTTAAAAGTGCCACTACAATGTGAGAGCATGCTTTTTTTTGTTTCTTTCACAGGTGAAGTTCAGTGATCACAGTGATGTTTTGTCTACCCTCAGAGTAGAAAACAACAGTATAACTTGAGATCATTTTTGTCTGTTTTGACTTTGTCCACAGGTTAGGGTGCCAATTAACCCCAGATGGATGGAGTCACCCACACGAGAGGTGACGTGAGGTGATTCGCCATCACTTTGGTATTAGTCCCATAATGCAAGCTGACGGTGGGGATTTCAGAAGCAGGTGAGGGGAAGTGGTGATGGTGGTGGTGGTGGGGGTCCAGAGGGTTTGTGTTCAGGCCTCTTCTGTGAATCATGCAGCCTAGCGTGCGATTGACACACTGCCCTCCTCTTGACTCCCTCATAAGCTCTGTTACAATAACACACTTGCCTTTCACTCCGGCCCTAACCCCAAAACTCCCCCCAGCCACCACCATCAGCAGCACTCCACTTCTCTGAAAAACACAGGAGGAAAAAAAAGAAACAGGCCTGCACCTACAGTTTTCTCTAAGATAAAAGCTGGAGGGTATTTATTTCGGCCGCTGGCTCCCCTCAAAACTCTGTTACTGTTGTTAGCATAACTGTGATGACAAAGATAATCTTTGTTATTATTATTATTATTCATCCCCACTTTAATTAATTTCTCCCCGGTGCTCAAAGCGGTAATAAGGAGCAGACATCGACTGTCTCTACCCCGCTCTACTTCCTCAACACTGAAGTCCCAACCAAGTGCAAGTTAAGGTTAACAGTGCCATCTACAGTAGAGAGAAAACTAGTCCATTGTGTGCATTGATGATATTGATGATGTGAGAGGTACAGCCATCTTGTACTGATGGGTTTTACCTCCTGTTATTTAGGGTGTGTTCAGCAAAAGTGGGCCTCTTTTTGGCAAATGCACTAGGGTACTACTACAGCAAATATTCACTCACACCAATCGTGTTTTTGTGAAATGGTACCAGCCTTCTTAACATTCTCATCTAACATTTTGAAAAGAAATAATTCAAATAAATAATGATTTAAAATGTTGACATCTTTCATTCTGACATGATCAAACAGCTCAACAGCTTTTGAGCCATCTTGCCAAAAAATAAAAATGTATAATTCTGCAGGAATGCTGCATGAAACGTACTTAGAAAAGAAGTATAATAATAATATTCTTATTTTGAAATGTGATCAGTGACAACATGGCTTTATTAAAATACTATGTTTGCAATAACTGTTCAGTTTATATTCTGTTCACCCAAAGCCCTTATCTCTTTGAATTTCAACCACGCCCACATTCCCGCACCCATGATAATGTTAAAAAAATTAAAGTTATGGGTCAAGTCACAACAGGTAGTGTTGTGGCAAGATTTTCTGCTGATGTCACACTGTTGCTGAACCCACCCCAAAATCAAGGAGTTACAGTTTAAACCCTGATGCTATCTTATCTATAGTATATTTATCTAATTTGCAAAGATATACGATAGATATTGAATGTTTTAATCCATAGGTCTGGCACTTCTAGAGTTATTCCATGGTGGATAGCATGTGAGAAGTGCAGTCTGTTTAAGAGGCCTTTTTCTATGAGTTCTGTTTTTCTGAGTCTGATTGTAAGCACTCTCGAACATGAAGCTAATTCCCAAATAGTTTTGCAGCCAAACTCCAAGTGTGCTCCAAACGTCTCATGGGACGTTCTTTATTATGCTGTTTGAAATATCCCAAAATATACGAAGAAATCCGTTCTCACCTCATTTTATCAGTATGATTCTTATTAGAATATTCCTATCGCTAACTGATTGTTTATCCATTTAAGCAGGAATAAGGCTAGGTGAGTGACATGAACTAATTCACAGCTGACTCATTTAGCACATCAATGTCCGATACTAAACACAGGGATTCAGAGATTTAACCATTTGCCTTGATGAGGGAGAGAAAAAAAGGCTAATGACGGACTATTACTGTTTATCCTCAGCCTTATCACTACTGGTGATGGGCTTGTAAATATTATCCTATTCTCCTTAATCCACTGCACAACGCCGTGCTCACCCACTTACCGGAAGCTCCGACATTTACCTCGGGATTTGCCGGGGCTTGGGCTAGAGTGGCTGCGAGTGGGAAAGTGCTAATCTACAAGGCAGATTCAGGATTAGTGTGGTGAGCCAGGTGACCCGAGGGCCTGAGATCTCATTGGCATTGGAGATGCAGGCCTGTGGTCTTTGGCGGGGGGGTGATTGACTAGAGGAAACTAGGAAGGCGAAGGGGAAAAAACTCTGTTTTTTCGTTGTTTCTCCCATTCTCCTTTTTTCTCTCTCTTTCTCCTCCCTTTCTCTTCCGCACTTTCTCTTTCTCGCTCTCTCTGTAGGAGCCCTGATGAGAATTCCACTAATCAGCTGAGGATTAACAGGGACTCAGACAACACTACATCTAATTCCCCCTTCACCGCCACTGGGGCAACAAGAGGCCCCACTCAGCACTACAGCACACCAGCACTGAACAGATCACTATGCACGTGTATGCAACTATTTCTATTAGACTCAGGTATGAGGTAGATATTCACTTGTTGCTTTAGTCGTAACTGATCAGTATGAGCCAAATGGACTCATTAAGTTGATCCATCATGCTAACCCTGCCTAGACACTATGTTTATATACTGCTTATGTGTTTTGGCAAATGCATATTTAGGTAAATGTAACTGCTACATGGATTGCGGTCAGTGGCAATGTTTTGTCGAACGAACAAAGTGCTATGTTTTTGTATCGCTCAAAAGTCGTAGGGACGTGGTCAGGGGTACAAGCGCACGATTTTGACACTGAAGACTGTGGTTTCCATTCTGAGTCCTGAGTGTTCTTAGGTTTAGGCAACAGAAGCACTTTGGGAAAAATTGAGGTTTTAGTAAAATGTTAATAAAGTAAAAATGTCCTATCTTTTGCTTGTGGTCACTGTTGATTTTTTAAAGAGGTACTGCACACTTAAACGTGTTTTTTGAGCTGTAAAATAAATGATATGACTGTACTGTGATGAAACACATCAATGCTGGTGTTAATATTGACATTTCTGACCACATTTAAAAAAATCGGCATTTCATGGGTTGAAAATCTGCTGTTATAAATCATCCCTGAACCTGTGAGGCCAATGCTGACATAGAGTCAACCGGTTGGGACCTGTCTACGTCATGAAATGTATATTTAAAAACAGACTAATCAGTGTCAGTCAGTGTCCCCCGTGTCCCCTGACCACCACATGTAGCCACGAGGCCACGCCTCCTACAACTGTTGTTCCTCACTTGTTGCATTTATAAATATGCTGGGAGAGAGGGTTTTAGCTGAATCTGAGGGTGTAGTTACACTTTAAATACATTAACATATAAAAAAATGTTAATATGCTTTAGTTATAATAAGTGAATATTATGTTGCAAGAGCTCATAAAGTATACATTCAGTTTTGACATTTTGCGTCTTGGCAGATGTTAATTAGCAACTTGTAATAATGTGGAACTGTCTTGGTTTTACCTATTAAAGGCGTTACTTTTAATCTCTTCTTCATGACAGCAGTTTCTGAGGAAAAGTTTAGGATGAAAATTTCAGCTAGGGAAATTAATAAATGAGTTCACCAATAGCCAAAAATAGAAGAGTGTAGTGCTGAAACAATTAGTTGATTAATTAATTAGTTGATCAACATAAATTGTATTCATAAAAGTTATGATAATCGTTCTGTATAAGTCATTTATACAGCCAAATATGTTTGATTTAGTTTTTTTTTTGGCATTTTGACTTTATTGGACAGTAGAGATAGAGACACGTGAAGAGGCTGAAACAAGGCTTGCTAGCTGGAATCGAACCCCCATGGCATTGTTTAGACTAAATTATTAATTTATCAAAAATGTCTATAATGAAAATAATCATTAATTGGAGCTCTTTTAAGTGACTGAATAGTTCTTCATGTGAATATGTGCAGCTGAACTATTGTTGAGCAGGATGATGCTGAAATATCCACTAAAAAAACATTCGACAAAAACAAAAAGATAAAAATAAGTGACTGAATAAATGACTAATTTTGGCCAAAAAAGCAAAAAACAAATTGGCTGAGAATGTGTCTTTCAAATACAGCAAAGCTTAATGTTTTGGCTTCCATGTTTTCTTTAATATTTTATCCTTTTCTTATTTTTCTGTCCGAGATGAGTGTGTAAGCCTACACGACTGAGCATGAGTGTAATCCTGTGTGCTTGGATAAGAACACGATGGTCAGCTTGTGTTTTTCAAAGTGACACTGGCATCAGGAACTCATTCATTTTAATGCCGAGGCCACATTCACTTGCCAGGTCATGCCGGGCCACCCACAAAGCAAAACTACTTCAAAAAAAAATCGGAACATCAAGAGTGTGCAGTTTCACACCCTGTGATGTGGGATATGTGATATTTTAAAGTCAGTATTTCAGCATCTGCTTAATATTAATGCCTCAAACCATGCATTACGCCTGATGCACAATTCATGATAATATATTAGAGGCATCAGGGGTAAGTGGGTTGCATTTTCAGTCTGGTTAAGTACATTTTGGCAGCAGTCCCGTGCTATCTCGGAGACAGGTTGGCTTCCCAGCCTCCCACAGTTTTGCAGTAATGAAGGAGCTGTCTTACCCAAACAAACAGGCTCTCTGGAGATGTACCTCAACTACCTCCTTAATCCAGGAAGTCTCTCTTATCTCCCCACAAATGGCCCCGCAGTGAGGCACAGCACACTGCAGTGTCATTCATCAGTTAAACCCCCCAAGCGATGAGCAGGTACGATTGCTTCATGTTGGGAAAGTGAAAAGTGACAGCACACACTCTGGTGGCGTAGATCAGGGCTCCGAATTCAGTTTAGTCCATCAGACGTCAATGCTAAATCCACACAGAATGATGTTCCTTTATTTTTTCATTGGCAGATATCAATAGCTCTATTACTCAAGCCCCCACCCCCCCGGGTGGTGGTGCTGTTATGTTGGTCATTGAGGATTTTAAGCTTATTCTACTGTGGCATTTGTCATAAATCTTCCAAGACAAGAGCCTGTTCAATACTGTTAAAATATTTTGAAGCATGCTGTTCTCCGACACTCTTAATGGGATTTTTTTTCTATCACCAAAAATCTAATTTTTGGATACTTGTATTTCTCATCACAAGTTTTGGCAGGCCAAATTCAGTTCTGCCCCAAAATAATGTTTTTTTCTACATGTTCCAGCTTCTTTTTTAGATGTATTTGTTTTGACCAAAACAAATTTATTAATTATTTGAGTTGGTAGCTAGATGACTAAGAATCAGTTAAAAACTTAAGATCACATGTTTGTAATTATTTCCCAATTGCCCTTTATATCATTTAAAGACTCATTAAAAAGTTGAAGACAAAAGAAACTCAAAACAACCAGAGTAAAAAGGACAGAATTTTCATCAAACATTTTTAAACAACATATTTCTTCTGACCAGTACTCTTTGCCCACGTTTTGCTTTTAAGTATATTTTGAGACTCAGACTGGTGTGTAATAATATGAGCACCTTCACCACCACTGAGGGGTCATATTATTACCCAACACCACATTTTGGACAGTTTACACAATGAAAAGTGTATGACGTCTGATGGAAATGTATGGTTCGATGGCTTGTCCAAAGAGACGGCAGTGCCTGAAGGTGTTGACAAGACGAAAATGGGGGTAAAAAAAAGTGGGGGAGTGAGGACTGGCAGCAGAGAAAAGGTAATTTGTGGAGGAGTTGTGACACTCAGCGCCGCTCATTAGACAACTTCATAGAGAGCTAAAAGCTTTGCTTCTCCCTCTGAACGCACTCCCACACAAAGCTGACTGGACCATGTTGTCGATGGAACACCAGGAATCCACGAAAGAAAGTTTGTCAAAAATGAAGAAAGAATGTTTATATTGTGCACATGTACAGTGATTTAAAAAAAAAAAAACATTTTTAAGATTATGTCATTGGGTTTTAATAGGATTTTAAAGGAGCAGGAAACAGAGTTAACAAATTACAGCTTAGTAACACACATACACACAATCATGCTCCAAATCAACTCCTGGCAAACTTTTTTTTTTATTGCTACAGAAGTTGGCTGTGTCAGTATTGTCCCTCTAGAGGAATGATGGTTTTGTGAATTATAATTTTCATACTTTTAATAATAATGTCTGAATGCTACTGCTACTACTAAAAATAATAATGTAATAAGAAGAATTTGCAAAATTGGTGAGGAAAAAAACAACAACATAACTTTATGTTTGTGAGTTACATGCATATATATACCTGCAAGTTATTTTAGGTCTTTAGTTACACAGTTAGTAATTTTATATTCAATACTTAAATGTCTAATTAAATAAATAATTTATTAAAGAAATAAGAATGAAGTAAAATAAAATAAAATCTTTTGTTCTATTATTGTAGTAGCCTATTTCATTATTTTTTCTAAGGCTCGCACATCGCTTTGTTATGCTGATGATTAAAAAATTTTATATTTTTCTTTTGCTGCTGCACTTATTTCCTGTGGGTAACAGTTGTCATATGCCTATAATGTTAGTTCAATGTAAAAGGTTTAGGGTTTACATTACTGTGATACTTAGTGGTTTATGAGCGAATAAGAAAATGTAATTTGTAAGATCAGTCCCATATATTAATACTAAAATATAATCTGTCTACTCTAGATGTTTTCCATGTTTTAAAGTTGTTTTGTCATTTGTTTTTGTTCAATATTTTGCACATCGTAATAAAATGCCTGTTCTCCTTTAGCTTGGCTATAACTGAATTGTTCTCTCCCATCCTGTGTTAATATGCTTGTGTGTTAAATAGCCGAGCAGTTTCCCATTACTATCAGTTACTCTGAGGCAGATTTTGAGCCAGTTGCTAAGAGCTTTCATCCAACAGTGTTGATCGTTAATACTGATCTGTACATTTTTTCCAACTAAAGCTCTTATAAAGAGCTAAGACCATAAGACTGTGTTTGCGAGTTTAGTGAGTACGCCAACAAGGCAACAAGGAGCTGGAGAGAATTGGAAACTGAGTGCGCAGCCGGTTCAGAAAGCTGAAAACAGCTGTGTTTTTACAACCACTGAAACACAACGCTAGAAAGGATTTGTTTTTTTCCATCAGCTACCCATACTGCACCTGCCATTTCCATCACAGCCATGTGGTCACAAAGGGAGCAGTATATCTGTCAACAGGATCAAGTGCTCAATAGACCCAGCGAGCCACTCAATCCTTCAAGACACCCTCTCCGCTGGCCTCAACAAAGCCCCAAAACCCCTCAACCTGGCCATCTCAGCCCAACTGATTTAGGATATCCTTCCTTTCTGTAAGAAAGATACTTCCTTCACCTGTCCAAACTGTCTAAACTACCTGGGGAGCAGTGTGTTACCGATACAGAGGCCATTTAGTAGCTGTTCTCCAAAATTGGACAGGTAAGTCTGTTTTTGAACCTGACACTAAGACACTTATTTTAGAAAACTTCAAGATCAACATCCTGCTGCACTGAGCTGTTGTGCCTGTGACTGACAACAACATGTGTCATTTCACGGAGGAGGGACACGGCAGATAAAATCTCACTGCCCCTCGTAAAGAAACTTGTCATCGTGGCTCAGCTCTAAACTCAACGTGAGGTCTTATGTGATCCTCAAGTCCGACATGAGTGTTAGTATGGGGTAGATGCCCTCTGCGGTAAAAACCCAAAATAAGAGGGAAGGAAACAGAGAGACTGGCTCGACCCGCTGGGGATTAAGGAGGGGTCACAGTGGATCAGCTGGGTCTTCCTCTCCCACAGAGGAGGGAAAACAAATATTAATCACCTCTAGCACTTCACACACAAAGGGCCCCGAGACGCGAGGGCAGGAGGGCCGACGAAGAAGACGACACAGGCCTCAGTAACTAATGAAAAACCCCTGCAGGGGCCGTGCCGCAGCGGAGCCGAGGCTCTCAGGACACCTCAGTGTGTGAATGTATGTTTCTAGTGTTTGGAGGGAAATTCAGTTGCACTTAAACATACAGGTGATGTTGAGTGGCCACGGGGGATCTCTTATGATGAATGTAGTGTTGATAATTCTACATTAAGGGAATGTTTACATGTTTACGAATATTTGTGAAAGGAAAAGTGAGATCGAGATAGCAAAATGAATGAAAATGAGTGTGTGTAACAGCAAAGGTAACTGGAATGTGTGTTTGTTTGTTCTCATCCTAGTTGGCAACATGCTCCTCTTCGCTCCTCGCTCCTCTTCCTCCTAAACCTCCCCCCATCCTTCGTCCATGAGACATCTTGCGAGTGGCAACGACGAACCCCACCTGGCATACTGGTGACGGCGCCATCTGGCCGCGGCCAAGGCTCGCCATCGGGCCCGCAGTCAGTACCCACACTGCCAGTGTGCTGTTGTTTAATGAGCGCATATGAGCAAACATTTGACTGCCAGGTGGCGTTGCCGCCACGCCATGCCGACCAGGCAGGGATCTGCCATTGCTGTTCAAACCCGGGGGCATCAAAGGGGGGCCTTGGATTTCCAAAGTAACTAAGCCATAATCCACCCCCTTATTGGTCCCATTCATATTGAAATACATGATCAGAGGAGCTGAGGAGGCCCTAATCTTGCCAATGAGCGGTCCGGCACAGCTGCAGGGATAAAGTCAGAGTATGAGACCACAAGTATATTAGAAAAACTCAGGCCTTGCTGATTGGATTAGGGGAGATGAGGGAGGGGGGCGTCTCGGGGGTGAGGAAATGTCATCTTCCAGCGTTGTGTGTGGTGTGGTGGTCTCAGTGTTGGCGTCCAAGGATCAGGAGGTGGGGCAGACACACTTTGTCCCGGGGTTCGGTGACCCGCAAAAGAGAAATTGGAGGGGGTGAGAGGAAGAATGGCAACAACAAAGTGGAAAGCAAAGGCAAAGGCTGAGTGTGTGGAGTCAGGCCTTGATAGCACCTCCCAGCCGCCCAGCGTGAGCTCGTCTCGTATTAAGTTGTAGCATGGCAGTTTTGAGGAGGGAAAGAAAGAGAGGGAGAGAGAGAGGACTAAACCGGGCATTAGCTGTCGACTTAAAGGTTTGTGCTGGTTCCTCTGGTAGGAAGAGCCGCCCCGTTTAAGTGTGATTGAGCGTGGCTTAGATGGGGATCAATGGTTATCCTCTCGACTGTTTTGTTTTGAGGTTTCTTTTCTGTATTTACTGTGAGGAAAAGAAGAAGCCATTTTGTTTCACAAAGCAGGAGCCAAATATTTCCATAGTTGTATGTCTGGCACTGGCGATGGGATTTATTCATTTAAACCGACAAATACGTCTCAAACACAAACTTCACCATTTATTACTATAACACACTTGATTCCTACTCTAGTTTCATCTTTAACAAAGACTGTAAAAGCATTCAAATTTAAAATACAGTAAAATCTGACTGGATTACCCCCTGGTGCTATTTTGGGAGAGCTTGTGTACCATAGCAATGAATGAATATCACATCAAATACACATCTCCCATCACTGATGTGCTGTTGAACTGAAGTCAGCACAAAGCTATATACTATATTTATGTAACAGAGTGTATTAAGAACAACATACGCTTTAATATGTTCCGTCAGTAAGATATTCTGTTAAAAGCAGCATGTGTGCTTTCTCAACGATCACACAGATGTGTTAAAAGCTGCTGATAATTAATTTGAGTAAAAAGTGCTGGACTTGATTCCTTTCTCTCTTTTTTTTTATGTCATGTTTATGTCAGCATTCTTATCAGGTCTCTGGCTGGTTGCTGTGGGAGGAGTTAGCATTTGACCCCAGCCTAGCTGCACTCTGCAGTGAGGTGTACTTGGCTGACTTAGCAATAATTGACTTTTGCTGTCTTCACCTCATATCCGATTTACACAAATATATGTTGATGCTAATATATATATTTTTTTACTATCTTACATCTTACATCTTACAGAACGTTTGCTTGTGGTATATATAAAGCTGTCAGTGAAAGTGATTGTGATTGTGGTATTATATGTCATCCCATTTTCCCCCATTTTATTTTATTTTTTGTGCATATACAAAAATAAAATTAAATACAATTTCAAAAAATTAAAAGATTAAAAATCTATGAAATCCATATTGTTTGTTGTAACACCTACATTTGTGTATGAAAATACAAAGGCTGATATTTTTTATTTTAATTGATATTGAAGGACACTACATATTTAATTGTGTTTTGTGTATTGTATTAACCAAACCACAAAATAACCACACACAAAATATATACCCAAGTATATTTTACAGTATTAAGCCAAAACAAACAACCAAATTCAAACAAAATGTATTTTCATATCACACAACAATATGGCCATTTTATTCTCTGGGCATTTATTGCACTTTGTGATTAGAGTGATTGTGCCTCCATTTCTCCTCCAGACTTGAGCAGCAGCACAGAGCCATGCAGCCTCTGCTGAGCTGACGATGGATTTTTGGCTCTTGGTACACCTGCCCAAGATGTTTACTCTGGACTGACACTTAGCCTGCTGTTAGGATAGAGTTATAGAGACAGACTGAGTTTTTTTCATATTGCCTCAGCTTAACAACCTGTTCACATCTTAGCTGAAGATATCAAATAAATGCACTATTTGAATAATGATTTATCCCAGCCATAATACAATACAAAATATGAATATTATCAGTGTTAGTACATACTGTACACTTCACATATTATAAACCAAAGTGTTCCTGTGCTATAAATCATAGCCATTTCTTTTAGGCAGGCCATTAGAATGATTTAAACTTCACATATTCTTATGTATAGACACATTTGTATGCCTCCACAGACAGATATGCACAAATGTGCACACACACTTACATAACACAAAAACACACACACACAAACACACACAGGTAGGATGTCTCATCTCAGTCATTCTTTGAGTTTGTAGACAGCAGACTTTCATGGAATCCGTCTGCAAATTCATCCAGCCGCACTGGAAAAACTTCACCACCTCTGCATTCGACTGTGAGTAAGGTATGCCAAGCACGTTTCTCTGTAATGTGTCAAAGATAAACTTTGAATCCGGGAAAACAGCATTTTAATCTGACAGACCCACCACAAATAGAATCTTTTATTCCAGAAGAATCAAGGTACAATGTTTCTTTAGGATTTAGTTGCAGAGACTCATTTTGAAACCGTCTCTGAACAGGGGCGACTGTGGCTCAGGAGGTAGAGCAGGGTTGTCCATTGATCCCAGGGTTGGCAGGTAGATCCCCAGCTCCTCCTGTCCACAAGTGTCATTGGGCATGACACTGAACCCTAAGTTGCTCCTGATGGAGGCCAGCACTTTGCATGGCAGCTTCGTCTCCATCAGTGTGTGAATGTGTGAATGAGACCAATCTGTAAAAGCGCTTTGGGAACTGTTAAGTTTGAAAAAGCGCTATGTAAGTGAATTCCATTTACCATCCATTTAACTGGAGGGTTCAAAGTTTGAACTCCCATTTCTCCACTGGGTCCAAAGGGGCTGTTGTAGCTGACCTTGAGCTCAAGTGATAAGTTGCCAAGTGATAATACTGACATGTCTCAAATGAACTACTTTTTATATAGGGACAGTTTAAGTTAAATGCTATCGTGCATGCATATCAATGAATAGATTTTTGAGTGTGGTGTAAATGAACATTGTTGTCCCACAATACAATGCACAATAGAAATACATTAGCTATACGCAAAGTTACAAATTAATGAAATTTTTTTTTTCAAATTCAAAATTGACACCCATGTAAAAATTGTATTCCAACTGCCAAAATAATAATAATAGTGCGCAGTACTTTTAATATAAAATATGGCATTGAGATATAGGCTATGAATTACTTCTTCCATAATTTGGTGCATTTCCTGTTGACTGGATTGGGAGGAAGAGGGTAAATGCAGTTATTTTTCTTTGCACATACCAGTACATTTAAACAGGCAGCTAACACGTGTTAATCAGTTCATGCTTTCAATACACTTATAGAGAATATGTACAGTGGTGTTGTCCTGCTTACAGAGATGCTAAAGACTAGTTAAATAGTTTTTAAGCTTTTGAGTCAGAGGCTTTTCCCCGTTGCCAAAAATGTTAATTAAAAATATTGATTAATAACTTCGAACAACAAAAAAAAAAAGGTACAGTATGTATTTGAAACTACTGGCCTGTACATCATTTGAAGGCTACATAACTGCAGCATCCATCATGTTATATTATCTCTGTAAGTGTGCTGTAAGGGTCACTCCAATCCAAAACAAATGTTGACTTTGGTCCCTGTGGTCTAAGAGAGCTAGCTGAACAATGCTATTGTCCCTCTGAGGGATCTACAGTTGATTAAGTACCCTGTTGAGAGAGTGGAGCAATGTCCCAAGCAACAATGGTTGGTCGAGTGCCAGAGCTCATTATCCACTGTGCAGAGCATTACAGTTACAATGTGAAAAATAATCATTTACAGGAAGCATTTTAAAATGTGTGCACTCGTAGAGTTACATACAAGGTCTGCAGTGGTCCAAGCTGTGTGGTACAGCTGTAATACAGTAAATTCACTGTGAACTGTTGTTCAGGGTCAGATCTCTGAGTTCAAAAGAAAACAACAGGAAGGATTTAACGTCTGTTTTGATCTGTTTTGTGAAGGAAGTGGAATGGAATAATCAATTGATCAAGTTCTTGCTACTTCCTGTATTTTGCATGTCATCTTTGTTCACAAATTGTTCGTATATAATTGAGCGTTAAAGTTTATTCTTGTTTTTGAAGTTCATTATTTTTTTAAGGTTTGGATATCATTAGCCTGAATGAAAGTGTTATGTTTCACTCCACAGCAGTTAGAACTCTTTTGGCACGGCTTTGGCTGATGACAGAACACCCTACAAGCATAGCGATTCACATTGCTTACAGTGTAAAGAACATGTCAGTAGTCATTAACATTTTCCTGACTTGACTTATTTCTAGCCACATATATTTCCTGTCTCAGCATTGCAGAGGTTTTGGTAGGTGCCCTCCTTCTACTTTTCAAGCTCACAGCCTGTGCCAATATGGCAGACTGCAAATCTCAGTGCACCCTGGGAGTTGGGTGACAGTTTGTGTCAGCTACGTCTACCTGTCGTCAGGGAGCAGTGGCTATCCTTCTCGCTCATTCCTCTACTACTGCGACAGGGGAGAAGGTTCGTCTTTTGGCCGCTTGTATCAGAAGGCTCCTGACTGGGCGACATTCCTCTGCAATGCCGAGGAGCCCCACAGCTATTTATCTCTATCTGTGCACCTTTTGGAATTGGCAACATCTCATTTCGCTAGTGATCCCTCAGTCAACAGTTGAGTGCCTGGCTATCTGGCTGTAGCTGTGTCAGTTGTATATTCTTACATGCTGAAATAGCAGCGAGTGAGTGAGTGAGTGTTGAATTTGTCAGGGTACCACCATGTTCAGTCAGTGAGGCCTTCAAGGGTACAAAATGGCAAGCAGGAGTGTAATACCACAAACATCACAAATCTCCAAACAGCCATGGGATCACTATGGAGTTTTAGAGTAGATGTAGTCAGTAATGTATTATATTAGAGAATAGATGTGGTGACAAATTACAGTAACTGCCACAGTAATTAGGCCCAAATTCAAAACAATATGAACTGAATTGTTTTGGCTTTGTTAGCTAGCTAAATAACCAGCTGACTGTTTTATGAGGCACCTGCCATGGCTAGGCCTTGCTTTGAGGAAGATGTTTTCAAAGTGTTACGGCCACCACCAGAACTCAAGCAATTGGCTCAACCATGTGGCCAGCAACATATATAGAAATCGCCATTCCCAATGATTAGTTTGTTTAAAACAAAAGATTTTATTAATAAACCAAATTACACGACACATCAACCAAAACTATGAGAGTCTGGAGGCCTGGCCAAACATAACAAAAGATGGGGGAAGTCTGGGCCAGCCACATAATGGGCTGTCGGACCCAGAACTTACCCTCCCTAACCTACCAAAATAGTGCATAAACTATACTACAAACAAAGCCGCGAAAACTGGACTACCAGACCTCCATCCTCAAAAGAAAGAAACAAAACAAGAAACTAGTGATGGGTCGTACCGTGCCGATGATTCGGAGCGTGTGTTGAGAAATCCCGGAAGTTTTTAGTGAAGCGCGTATCGACGCTTGTGTCGTTTAGGACGAGTGACGTCACTGATGACGTTCGAAGCCTTGCTGGTTCAGGAAGTGGTTCGAGTATAGGTGCGATTTATGAACATACCGCAATGGATCCGCTCACACTTCGTGTGTTAGTGTTGGAGATTTGTTGGTTTGTGTGTGACATAGAGGTGCATTTANAAAGAGAGAAGGAGGGAGAAGAACACAAGAAGGTGGGAGTGCGTAACAAACACCATCAAATTTTCTGCAAGAAAGCCAATAAGTATGTTTCCCAAAATGTCAAATGATTGTTTTCACAGCTAGAGATTCACAGTCATTATTTCCAAAGAAATATCTTGTTTAGGACTGACAAAGTGCTCAAATTCAGAAAGACATTTTTACCAACCGACACTTATGTAAATGGCAGTGTTCATAATCACAAAAATATGAGCTGCAAGTTGTTGCCTCATTAGCAGGTTGTTAATTCTTAGTAATGTGTGTCTGTCCATAGTCATAGAGCTGATCTTTAGTTATGCTTATTTTATACTCTAATCAATGTCTGTCTGAGCCGTATCCTAAACATGGCTATTGACGTTCTTTGCTAACACAAAATGGAGAGCTAGCCGCACTGAAAGGAAACTCATGACACCAAAACATCTGAGAAGTAATGTGAGGGAGCATTTTGGATTCGAGAGACTGGAGATAGATGGACAATTGTGGATAAAGGGAAGGACATTCCCTGACAGTGAATCAGCTTGTCATTCAGTGAATCACTGAGGACTCCATGAATGAATGCACTATCTTCTGCATTGTAATTTAGGATTAAGCTGGGGTTTTTTTTTTTTTTTAAAGTGACAGCCCTAATATCCACTGAATAGACTTGCCTCATGGCACAGCATGTATAGTTTAGCAGCCCCTGGGAAGACGTACACCAGCAACAGCTGCTTGTACAGAATATTGCAAATAAAATGCCACAGGTGTCTTTCAGTTGCAACATTTCCAAGCAACTTTAATGAGAAAAACTGACATCAGTGCAATATTTGAGTGTCGTTGGTCATGTTGTTGGTGTCTATAGACTCATTCTAGATAAGAATCTGACAGATACATTGTAAACTTTGAAAAATGTTGACATGATCTGGTGCCAGAGGTGGAACAATAGTAGGACAGGGTGTGGAGAGATCACAG
Source organism: Maccullochella peelii (assembly GCA_002120245.1). Classification (NCBI taxonomy): domain Eukaryota; kingdom Metazoa; phylum Chordata; class Actinopteri; order Centrarchiformes; family Percichthyidae; genus Maccullochella; species Maccullochella peelii. The sequence goes on from LKNJ01005272.1 coordinate 21,792, forward strand.
ACCTAGATCATGAATATAAGCTGTATAGCTCCAAACAACTGGGACACCTGGCTGGAAAGGTAGCTTTATTTTAAAGGCTGATATCTTTTATCCTATTGGGTGATTAGCTTGATTTAGTTATTACATGCTGGCTGTAACTGATCCTCCATAGAAGCCAGACAGAGCATATGGATGAGAAGACTGCAGCATAATGCACCACACAAGAAGTGTTAAGACTCCAGTGTGGTTTCTTAGCAACAGTACACAGCAGGATATCACTCCTATCATTGCCTATACAAAAATATTTTTAAAAAAAACTCATTTAAACATAGTTTCTGTGCACTGTTTGATTTTACTCACAATAAATTGCTCTGACTGTGATCAAAGCAACACATTCATCCACATCTCATTACTGGCCTTGACATTGTGCTGTCTAAACTGATGCTACATTTGACATGTGGCATGTGTCTTGAACTTGCAATGACAATTGTACAATACAATTTTTAAAATAATTACTTTATGAACTGTATGTCACAATACCACTTCAGCACCAGAGCTTATGTGCTACTGTATATCCTCTGCTGATGTTCTTAATGGAGAGATGGTCAATGCTGGAGGTCAGCAAGGCTGTAGACAACCATGGTAGAGCAGAGAAAAGCCAGCATGCTAAAGCAGCAGGCGGAGGCCATGTAAGCCCTCACATTGTTTGCCAGCTGCACTACCGAGCTGAGGCACATTGCCGGCAGCACCTGGAGATACACAATTACATTTTGGATCATTTCTTTGTATTTAATTGCTTATTTCTTTTAGAATATCATGTTGAAGAGATTCCTTCAATCATAAAATGTTGCACTTTTTTGTTTCTCAAATGATCACAATTGAAAATATAGGCCTGTTTCACTAACCTGATAATCAGATTGAATTGCCATTTTGTTTTATTGATTCAACCGGACATTGAAGGGGTGATGGAATGGGTATTTTGTGTTGCCCTAACCAGTCAGTAGAAAGGGATGTATCTGACCTGCTGATGTCATTTTCAGTTGATATGGAAGCTGTGCTAGCTGCTGTTAGGAACAGTTAACATTTTTCACTACAATAGAAGAAATATACAGATTTAAGAGTTGTTATTTCTGTACCTGATTTACAGCAACCCACGCTGTGTTTTTTAAGAGCTTTTGGGCAGAGGTGACTGACACACTCTCATGTACTGAACAGAAACCTTCAGGCAAAGGCTGCACAGTTACAGATCAGAGTTCACAGATGGTAGCTGCTTAAGCTGTTCTGGCAGCCAAGAGAGAGAGTTTGATGACTTGTTTCCCAGCACAAACTGAAAGAGCTGCTGGGTTATTCAAGAGTCATTAGATGTCTCCTGAATTGTCAAGACTATGGATGCATATATTCAGCAGTAAATGGATCAATATTATGCAAATCTCTTCTCCAGTGGAATTTTGGATTGATTACATGTTCGATTCAGCTTCATGTGTCATTCCATATTGTGCTGTTATTTCCAATAAATAATTAACAGTAATTTGAATAACTGATTCATGTTCCGATCACCCACGTTACCTGTGAGAGCAGGTAGGCACTGTCCAGTATTGCCATGTCAAAACACATCCCTCTCTGTGAGACTGGCTTGCAGTCGCTTGCTTGCAGTCACATCTGTCACCTCCACCCACAAACAGTGAAATATGGGAGGGTGCAACAGAGGGCTCTTCCCCAGGTAAAGCCAGTCCCACTGTGTGGCCTTTAGCATAAGGAGTGGCTGGACCACATGAGAGGAGGGGCTTAGTAAGCGCTACATTATCTCTTTGGCTGAGCTGAGGAGGTCTGGGTTTGGATGAGGTGAAAAAGCCTTGAAGAGAGAAGGATGAAAGATGAGCAAAGGGAGTTGATGGAGATCAATTACTGTCAGATAAAGAAACTCTCAGGTGTAATTAGTGATGTAGTGGAGAATATGCTGTCCTTAAAGAAGTGTTCCACATTTTGAGAAATTAGCTTTCTTTCTGAGACCGAGATGAAAAGATCAATACCTCTCTCATATGAAGTACAGAGCTGAAGCAGGGCGGCGATTAGCCTAGCTTAGCATAAAGACTGGAAGCATGGGGAAACAGCCAGCCTAGTTGTCTCCTACCAACACCTCACTAAGACGTTGTGTCTCCTTTGTTTAATCTGCACATAAACAGAAATGTAAAAAACTGAATTTGTGCAGTGACTTTCTGGAGTCTTGCATCACAGTCAGGTCGTCAAGAAATAGTTACAGCAGGTAACTCCCTTAATTACTGAGCTTTAGAGGTAACTGTGCATCTTTTCACTTTGGACAGGGCCAATCTTCCAGTCTTTATGCTAAGCTAGGCTAATTGCCTCCTGGCTCCAGCTCCAGTGTAGACATAAGAGTGGCAGTGTTGCCAACTCTCATGCTCCTGGCTTGTGACACACGCTTTCACGTTCAGTCATCACGCTGCCCAAACAATTCTCACGCCAAAACACTGTGACAGCAACAGAGATGAACAAGCGAACGTACATACTGTAAGCCCCATTCTATGAGTCTGGGCTCTTACTCTGTTTGGTCCGCGATATGTGCGTGATGCTTATTGCGTGTTGTTTGGACAGCTGTTCTGGCAGAAAACCCTGCGTGGAACCCAGAAGGCGTTCAAGCAAGCCAGTGAGTGAGTGTTCATATTTGGCTGAGTGAGTGAAAGAGTGTGTGTTCATGTATATATTAATATATATATATATATAAGAGAGTATGTTCAGTTCAGTTCAGTTTTATTTATATAGCGCCATATTATAACAACGTTATCTCAGGGCACTTTGTCATGAAGAGCAGGTCTAGACTGATTCTTTATGTGTACAGAGACCCAACAATTCCCATCAAGAGCAAGCACAAGCAACAGTG
>LKNJ01005273.1:0-24902 GCA_002120245.1 Maccullochella peelii
GCACAGGAGAACAGCAGAGTTTTTAATTTAGTTTTGAACGTGGCTAAAGTTGGGGCGCATTTGAGATCTTCAGGAAGTCTGTGTGCAGCATAGCAGCTAAAAGCAGCTTCACCCTGTTTGGTTCTGACTCGAAGTACAACCAGTTGACTGCTTCCTAAAGATCTAAGTGTCCTACTGGGTTTATATTCTTCAAGGAGATCAGAGATGTATTTTGGCCCAAGATTATTGAACGATTTATAAACTAACAGCAGCACTTTAAAATCTATTCTATAAGAAACAGGAAGCCAGTGTAACGATTTAAGCACAGGAGAAATGTGCTCAGTTCTCTTGGTTCTCTGGCAGCAGCGTTCTGAATGTCTGACAGTCTTTTGGGGAAGACCAGACAAGAGGCTGTTACAATAGTCCACTCTGCTGGAAATGAAGGCATGAATGAGTTTCTCTAAGTCTTGTCTGGACATGAGACCTCTAAGCTATTTTTTGCACCATCAGCTGGTGCTCACTGCTGACAACACAGTGCAGAGACACACGGGGCTGGGAGAAGTTTTCCATCTGAGAAAAGAAAAACATGTCAAGCCATTTTAAATTATCTCTGTGTTCACTTACTTTCATTCAGCATTTCCTGATGTTTTTGTCCAATTTCTCCTAATTCCCACTCAGCAGGCCATTAGTGGTTCAAGTAACGTAGGACTGAGTTGCTTAAATTGAGACTGCTGCTAACAGGGCGACATCAGACCACAATAATGAGTCATTTTTATTTATACAGCACCTTCCATAACAAAGACACAAAGTGCTTTACATTTCAGCACATTTAATAAAATCAGGCAAATAAAACTACTGAAAATTAAATAAAATGACTCTACAATACAAATATAGAGTGATATTAACAAATAAAACACACAATACATATTAGATCTAGAAAAAAACTTGGGGGTAAGACAATAGAACTTAGGGGTAGCACTGAACAGTAGAATAAGATAAAACAAACCCATCTATACATATATTGATCTAAAATTAACTTAATATAAGCTACATGTCACAGTGTGTGTAATTGGGAAAAAGGGCTAATTTAGTCACAAACAATAAGGCATCGAAGATTAGGTCGTCCATCATACCTCACTTCCACCTGGCACCTTGAACTTATTGTGAACAACAGATATTAGACTTTATCTACATCTATCGTCTTCGTCTATACAAAATAACACCCATTTCACTGGACCCGTTCCCTGAACTTATTTTTGTGGAAATGACCCATGATAACCCTGTTGTTGCATTATAAACTGCTTGCTCCATTGCTACAAATATATTCGTTGAGCCAGTCTCTGTTTGCCAGTTCATCAATATTACTGACAGAAATGCATTAAGGCACTGTGTTTGCTTTTAGTTTAAAGTCTCAAGTTGTTTTCAAGTGTACAAATAAACTTGAGTAGACTTAACATGTGTTTGCATGTAAAAAAAAAAAAACAGGCCTGGTGTCAGTTTAATTTATCATTAATCTTTGCCTCATTCATGCAACACAAATATCTGCATTTGAACATGCAAATGTGTCAGATTTCTTCACAAAGGCACATAACTACACTCAAAGTTTGCAATACATTCATGTGCTTTGTGGTGTCTTGGAAGTCTTCCTCCCATTTTAGGCCGCCATGGTCTCCCCCTCATCGTCATCTTCTCCCAGGGTTTCCAGCAGACAGGTTTCAACCAAGGCCCTCATCACAGTGTAAGGGTCACAGTTGGGAGCAGGACGTCTGTCCTCAAAGTACCCGCAGCCCTGCCGCCTGACGTGGCCAGGGATGCGAACACCAACATTACGACAGGCTGTGGCTTTAGAGAAATCATGGAAACTGGAGGTAGAGCATTGACTGGTGAGGCGACTCATGTTGTCGGCGCCATCGTGTGGATCGTAGACACACAGGTGCTGAGAGTGATGCTTGCTGAGCCTCCTGATTGCTTCTTCAATTAACCTGTAATTTCACAGAGAACAAATTTGATTTATGCATCTATTTCTTATTATTATGTGTGTGTCACTCAGTGGCCTAATTGTGGCCATTCTTCTACTATACCTCTGATTCCAGTTGGTTCTTTGTTCAGAGTCCTGGTTTTACATTGTAGATTTTCTCCAGCTTCATCAATCCAAATGTACGTCACCTGACACTCTGCACCTTTGGCAAAAGACATATAGCCTAGTGCTTCTTGACTGTCTTGTGAAGTCTCCTCAGCTTTATGTAGCTTTACAGCGAGTTTCACCGCATTGTTTAGCTGGATGGCCCTCAACTTTACTGCTTTGGTTCACTCTCACCGCTATCATAGCGGCAGGAGGCTGTTTACAGTGAAAAAGCTCTAAAAACCCACTGTACACTACCTGCTCAGCACCAAACAGCAGACAGACACTGGTAGCGACTAGCTGGTGAAGATAGTGGAGCATTTAGTAGCTAAAGAGCCAGATATTTCCGTCAGGAGTTGGTAGAGACCAAAAACAGAGCTGAAAGAGTGTAAATATTGGACTTACATTCGCCAGGTAGCCAGAAACACGACTCCAAATGTATAATAATGTTGCCCCGTAACTGCTGAATGTGTGGCCCCAAAGTGGCCAAAAAAATTAGTAATTGCAGGTTTAAAAGAATCGTTTGACCACATGGGAAATGCTTTTGCCACTCTCATGTCTGTATGGTAAATATGAAGCTACAGTCAGCAGCCGCTAAGCTGCAAAGACAGTCACAAATACTGAAAACAGCTAGCCTGGCTCTGTCTAAAGGTAACAAAATCAGCCTATCAGCACCTCTAAAGACCACAAATGAACATATTATATAGAATTTGTTTAATCCGTACAAAAAGCAAGCACAAGAAAGACACGTTGTGGTTTTATGGCTGTTAAGTGCCAGACTATTTCTTGGTCAGCCGCGGTAACTTCCTGGAGATTCCAGTCTTTATGCTAAGCTAAGCTAACTGGCTGCTGGTTGTAGCTTCATATTTAACACACAAACATGAGAGTGGTTTCAATCTTCTCATCTAACTCTCAAACAAGCTTGTTCCCCAAAATGTCAAACTATTCCTTTCATTTTAGTTTTACCTAAGACAATACACTGTAATAGTACTTCATTGCCCCTCCTCTACCTGCTACCTTTAGGCAGTATTGTTCAGACAACAAACTGCTATGACAGTGCACTTTAAATTTAATACCCCCTCTTCCCACAGCTCTCTCTCTTTCTCTCTCTCTCTCACACACACAAACACACACACACACACACACTATAAACACACGCTCAAAGACACACAGGATGTGCTGTTGTGCATAAAAGCATGATTTCTGGCTGGGGACAGAACCAGATGGCACAGCTGAAGTTGGAGCATCGGTGAGGAAGACTGAAATTGCACTCAAGCAATATTTGATCTTTATTAATGGCAACAGGGTTTTGTTTGAATACAGATTTAGATGATGGAGACAGAGACAGACAGTCAGAAGCAGAGGGCGGGGAGTTGATAATCAGATTATCTCCATCATTTTTGAGAGTTTGGACTATTTTTGTGCATTTTCTGATTTAGGACACACTGGAATTACATCCATTTGTTGAAATTAAATTGCTTTCACGTGGGCATGAATGTCCTTTCTTTTCCTAACTGTGAGTTAATGGTTGAATCTAATAATAATAATTCAAAAGTCACAACATATTGTACCTTTACATTCCTGAATGATTAGTAGCTAGTAGTAGTAAAGTAGTTTAGGCCACAGCACACATAAATGCATGAAAAAGATATAGTCATAATGAGTGTATTTGTCCTGAATACAGAACAATACACAATACACAACACAATACAGAAAATGTAAAATAATAAATGTTCATGCTGTTACTGTATACAGCAGGGAGCTCCAACACTCTCTAAAGCTGCATTCAGCCCCACCAGTCCCATTTCCTGCACATATCCGGTCACAGTTGACACTGTGGTGAGTTTCTGTGCAGACTTCGTCTTGATCGTCTCATCACACAGCTCTGAACGCTTCGTGTCGCACTGCTTCTTCAGAGTAGACATTTTTTTGTCACACGTTTCCCTCTCCCTCCACTGGTTCTCCTCCAGCTGTCTCTTGAGGTTTTCTTCGCTTTTTATTTGTTGCTCAATTTTAATTTTGAAGAGTTTTAGATCCTGCTGGAGGGCTATAATTCTCCTTTTCTCTGCTCTCTGATTCTCCATCTGTATTTCCCGTTCTCTCCGATTCTCCTCCCTCTCACGTCTGAGCAGGTCCTCCATTTGCTTTTTCCTATCCTCCGCCTTCCTGCTCTGCTCCTCCAAGCTCTGGGTGAGTTTATCCAGCTCTTTCTGCAAAGTGTCTCTCTTCATTTCCTCCCTCTGCCTGATGGCCTGCTCTTTCTGTATTTGCTGAAGTTCCCTCTCTCTCTCTTTCTTTTCATTTTCCACTCTGTCCTTTTCAATCTTCTCCTCCATTGCTGTTCTCATTTTCTCCTCCTGCTCAGCCTGCTCCTCCAGCATTTTAGTAACTTGGTCTAGTTTTTCTTGAAGAGCTTCCCTCATCTCTTCTTCCTCTCTATGTATCTCCATCACTCTCACCATCTCCTGTATCTTCCTCTCCTTCTCCTTCTTGTCATACTCCTCTATCTCTCGTCTGAAGGCCTCCTCCCGAATTCTTGCCAGTTTCTCCTCCTTCTCCTTCTCCAGCTGTTGTTTTTTCTTCAGCTCCTCAATCTCACTCTTGCTTTTTTGCTGAACCATCTCTAGCTCTTTTTCATACAACTCTTTTATTGCTGCCTCCTGCTTCTTTTTTAACAGCTCCTCCATCTCATCCAGCAGCCTCCTCTCCTCCTGCAGCTCCTGAGCCAGATCCTCCTCGGCTTTCTGGAGCATCTTGCTGGTGTAGCATCCTCCGTTTCCCTGCATCATGCTGTCCACTAAGGCAAGCAGCTCAGACACCTGCTCCTTGTTCTTGGAGCTCTGGTTGTTGAAGACACAGTACCTGCCCCCACATCCGGCCACCAGCTCGGCCAGATCCCTGCACCTGTCTATCAGACAATGTTTCACAGATGTCCCATCTTCCAGAAGGTCCCCATGGGTAAAAACCACCACAGAGAAACTCAAAGCATGGGAACCCAATGCCTGTTTGATCTGCCGCACCGCTTCCTTCTCCTCCTGAGTGAACCTCCCAATCTGAATAACAAGAAGGAACACATGGGGTCCGGGGTACAGGAGGCCAACACACCTTCTCAACTCCCTCTGCACCTCCTGGGGAGTCTGATGAGTGTCCAGCAGTCCTGGAGTGTCCAGGAGTGTCAGGTGTCGCCCACGGAATTCTCCACAGGCCCTGCGACAATGTTGGATGACGGAGGAGCTGCTAACCTTTGAGTCGAAGACCTTGCGGCCCAAGATGAAGTTGGCGGTGGAGCTTTTTCCGCTGCCAGTCTTCCCCAGCAAAACCAGTCTGATCTCAGTGGAGGAGGAAGATGGCTTCCTGCCTGAAGAGACAAAGAAGGAGGTCATGCTCAAATGAAAGAAAGAAAGAAAGAAAGAAAAAGAAAAAGAAACATAAATCCAATCTTACCTGCACAGCTGATGGAATACAGCTGCTTGCTAATGGATGACATGCTGTTTCTGGTCACTTGCCTCCATAAATTGAGAACAAAAGAGAACAGCACATCACTATATAGATCCCAACATTGTGGGTGTGTCTGGCCCTATGACATGTTAAATCCCTCTGAACTCTAACCTTCGCCATCACCGTGTTTCTAATATCAGTCTGGAGAATGTGTGGCCCAATAATCTGTCTCTGAAACCTCAGCACAGCAGATCTTATCTCTGAGTATACACAGTCCAGCAAGAGGTCATGGTCCAGCTAAGGCAAAGATCTGGGAAGCAGGAGAGATACTGAGATACTGTATATGAGGGGTCAGTGTGATCAACGTCCAACATCAATCATCAACAGACTTGTCATTTGATTGTTGGTTCTCTTTATCTCAAAAGTTAGCTGAGTAGTTGTTGTTAAGGAACCACCAGGGATCAATGAACTAGGCACTCCTCTGTCAGTCTTGAGGTCTTCCATACAGTCTACAGTCATGCTTGTAGCTCTGCGAGGCTGTACTTTGAGCTAAATGCTAAAGTCAATATGCTAACACGCTCACAATGACAATGCTAAGATGTTGATGTTTAGCAGGTATAATGTTCACCATGATCACCATCTTACTTTAGCGTGTTAGCATGCTAACGTTTGCTGTGTTTGTTAACAAACTCCACTAGACAGAGACAGAGGTTAGTCTGCCTGATGTCATCTGTCAGACAAGTTATTGACTGTTAACATGATGTGGAACTGAGACTTCAGACAGTCTGAGACACAAGAGCAATAATACTAATTAAGAGTAGATTTTTAAATAGATTCCACTTTCCTTTAGTTTTAATGATTGTGTTACTATTATTATTATTATTATATTATATTATATATATATTATTCTCTTTTTGTGACTTATTAATTTAATCTGTTTAAATACTGCCTAAAGAAAGATATTCAGTGAGTCAGGAAGTCTATTGGAGTCTGCAAATGAGAACACCTATTTATAGAGATTTGAATTAACTTCAGCTTGAACCTGGAATATTTCTGAATATTGCCTGATGTTATTTCGTAGTGAATTAGAAATGATATAACAAATCTCACAATGCCAGCTCTAAGATGTTTATTTAACATGATTTGGAATTTGAGGCACTATACCTTTTTGTTTTATTTAGATTATCATCACTTTACCTTCTTTTTTTTTTTTTTTTTTGCTGTATCAGTGTCAAATCTTGAATAAAAAGGTTCACTTGTGGGGGAACTGATGTCTTACTGATTCATTGTTTTGACCAAGGATTTTTTCCCCAACTAATATCTTCTATCTATTCATTGTTTCTACAGTGAAGATTTGGAAATACTGTTATAAAGCAGTGGGCCTTTGGACTCTTTTTGTCCTGCGGAATAAGAATGACATAGCCCATTAAGAGGATCTGCTAATACTTCACAGATTCCCTGTCTTTTATGTCTTTTGGTATCATTAAGCTGTCTATTAGGCACCTTCTAAAAAAATGTACTTAAATGTTCACTTTGTTATGCATGGAGTTCATTCATTCATTCATTCATTCATTCATTTATTCATTCAGTAACTGAATCCTCTATGATTGTAACATATCTGCCCTCTAGAGGCTCATGGCGGGATGGAAATGTCTAAAGAAATTAAACCAGGTTCATTCACTCGCTGTTGTCCTGCTGAACTGTGTGTAGAGTTTCATGTCTGTGACACTGTGTGTGTGTGTGTGTGTGTGTGTGTGTGTGTGTGTCCTTAACCATGGCTTATATAACTGCACTGATTACATACATTTCAATAACCCTGTGAGGGCGGCACGTGGTGCAGTCTTTAGCACTGTCGCCACTGTACTCCGGCTTCCTCCCACCACCCACCATCCAAAGGCATGCAGCTTAGGTTGACTGACAGTTCTAAATTGCCCGTAGGTGTGACTGTGAGTGTGTATGTTTGTCTGTCTCTATTTGTCATGTCTCTGATTGATGGAAGATTAATCTGCCCATTCTCACCTTGCTGCACCTGAGTGATTTATGTATTCATTTGTATGACTATTAATGCTGGATATTAGTTCATCACATAAAGGTAAATAATCACCTGTGTATGCAGAAACCATTGATTTTACAGAAAAAGCATGAAGCAATGAAAAGAGATTTTATATGCAAAAAAACCCCAGAAATGGACATTTTGCAAAATGTATAGGCTATGCATAACAAATTAGATTTGACCACATAAATAAATTGAATACCATAACGCAAACTGCTAGGATGGTGAGTAAAACCATATTTAATAACAAGGTATCAAAGGTTTATTTTTTTACTGGACCAATGAGCAAAGCGTAATTTAGTCAAAAGGTGCAGTAAATCCGCTGCTCATGCTCTGGAGGTAGGCTTTAAGGTCTGAATATTGTGTTAAAAAGTGAGGGTTCTTTGTACAGTAAGAAAGCCAAACATTCACCCTTTCTCTCTAAGTCTCACATTCAAGTATTCACAAGTAATGTAAAGCAATTTCTTAACATCTAGACTATAAAAACACTTCAACAGTTTCACCTGACTTGTCTTTATCTTGCAGGATTTTGCATGATGATCAGTAGGATAAGGAAGGACATGGGATGATGCTCCATTTAATTCTTGATTGTTGGTGATGTCGTTGTGGAGCTCTCTGCTGTTTCATGTCTTTCTTTAACTGTAATGTCTTTTGTTGTGGTTGTATTTGTCTGACAGCTGCCACAGAAACAAATGGACTTTCCAAAAGGATAATAAACGAAACTAGCTCAATTTAGTTACTGCCTGGCAATTGTGTCACTGACCTTTGCCCTCTTTTTACATCATACACAAGGTTGTTTCATAAGTATTTGAGGTTATTCTGCTGGCACTCTCATCGTAATTGACTATGGGAAACAGCATCGTCTGGTTGCCTAAAACGTAATGTAAGCAATGTAATGCCGATAGCGGAATGCCTGGCTGTTAGCTCATCAATAATGGAGAGTCTATGCATGTTCAAGGCAAGGCCAAGATTGTCTTACCGCTCCACTGCTCCGTCACACATGTGAGCATACCTGACGTTAACTAACGAGATAGCCTTTGATGAATTTCGGTGTTTGTGCGCTTGTGTGGTTAAACGGATGATTCGTGTGCGGTGACCTTGTCCTCTTTATGTCAAAGAAGAAAACACTAATGAACTTACACAACCACACACACATACACACACACACACACACACACACACACACACACAACACTATACTGACATGAAATGCGATTTCTTTGTAGACAAAACAGTTTTGATTTATCTGGTGTTGCATCAAAGTAAAAACGAGATGACTCTTGAGTAACACTGAGGTCCAGCAATGAAGGAGGATGAATGTTATTATGGTGAAAAGATGATGGGGAGGCTGTCAGGATGCCTTGGCGATGATGAGGATGCTCATGAGGAAGACCATGACAAAGAAGATCCACATGAAAAACCTATCCATCACCTTGGCAACCTTCTTCCACTCTGCTACCTTGACACAAGTAGCTCTCTGCTCGCGGAAGCAGTTGGCGATATACTGGATGTTCTTCACCACCTGTGGAGGAGACGGATAGATAAAGCGAGTACTTAAAGAAACTTTAGAAGAAGAGGAGTAATCAGATAAGTAGGTAAAGTGAGTAAATGGAGAAACAGCGTGCTGTGGTGATGCACCTGTTTATGCTGGGGGCAGGGGCAGCAGCAGGGGCAGGCTGGGACTTGAAGTTTCTCTGTGGGATAGAGGAGCCGCTCCTTCAGCCCTCCATTCAGGTGCTGGAGGTTTGGTGGATGAGGTGGGGCCTGGTAGTCCAGTTCATCCCTCCTGATGTGGTGGTAGCGCTGTGTGGGCTCTCGCTTCCCCTCACCCCGCTCCAGTCTGGAAGCATGGTTGTTGTGGTTATTGTAATGGTGACGGCTGCTGTTGGCATTGCCGTTTGCCTGGCTTTTGTGATGCTTGTTGTGATGATGCACGCCGTGGCCGTTGCTGTACTTGTACGGGTCGCTGTCATGATGGTAGCCCTTATCGCTCATGGGTTCCTCAGGGTACAGCGGGGTCCTTTCACTCTCCGGCGTGGTGCAGTTCTCCCCCACCTCGTAGACAAAGAAGATTTTGGACATGTAGTCTATGATGAGCACTTTAGCCCAGTGAGGGACCGGCTTGGCCTCGGCACCACAGAAATGAATGTTCATGATGAAGATGGTGAGAGAGGTGGAGGCTGTGATCATAGTCATGGTGGCTATGTAGTACTTCCCTAGAGGAGAAGACAAAGAAGAGGACATATTTATGAAGGGGAAATAGTTGACAGTACATAGTAGCCCTAATTTGTAGACTATGAGGTTAAACATTCACAAAAACTTCCTCACTTCATCAGCAATAATCTGGAAAGACCTGCCAGATATATCTTGATACATAGACAAATTAACCTATTTAATAGCCAATTTTGTCTCCAAGTTGCATAACTGAGTTTTTATATGGAAGGTAAAGGGAAAAAATGGATGAAAAGTTATGGAAAAAGTTATGGAAAAAAATACTCATGGTAAGTCAACATAACGGGCCACTAAGTCAAAAACATGACACTAAGTCACAATTTAGACTTGCAAACAGTGGTGGAGGAAGTGTTCAGATCCTTCACTTAGGTAGAAGTACTGATACCACACTGTAACAATATTCTGTTACAAGTAAAAGTCCTGCATTGAAAATGTTACTTAAGTAATAGTATATAAATATAAACAGGAAAATGTAGTTAAAGTATTAGAAGTAAAAGTACTAAATGGAGAAAATGGCCCCTGTGACTGTTATTCTATTATATATTATATCAATATCGGTAGTTTAATTTATAACAAAACATATTTTATAAGCTCTTTGTATGTTTTGTGTGCAAAAATCTTAATTTGTAAAATAACAAGTAACCTAAAGCTGTCAGATAAATGAAGTGGAGCAAAAAGTACAATATTCCCCTGTAGAGTAGAAGTATAAAGTGGCATGAGAAGAAAATATTCAAGTAAAGTACCTCAAATTTCTACTTAAGTACAGTACTTGAGTTAATGCACTTGGTTACATTCCACTGCTTACTAAGTCAGATTTATGAAATATTAAGTCAAAATTTAGACTTAGTATCTCATAATGTTGACTTACTATAAATATATATTGTTTCTTTATTGTTATGATCCATAGATTTTCATTAATTTTATTCTTTTCCTCTGGAAATGGGCTTCTATTGTCATGATGTGGACTCTTCGTCTGTTCCTGTTTTATTTTGGAGTTTGGTCTGTCTTGGTTCCTGTGTGTTCCTGCCCTAGTGTCTCCCCTTGTCTTGATTGTCTGTTGATTTGCTTCACCTGTGGTTTGTAGCGCACCTGCCTCTGTTTCCCTCGTTTGCTCTCCTCCTAGTTATACTGGTCCTTTCGCTTTGTTCCCTGTTGCGTCATTACTCCATGTTACGTGTGCCCTGTGTTTGATGTGGTTGAGTACTGCATTCCATGTGTTGGACTATCTAGTTTTCTTGCCCCTGTTTTTGGATGTTTTCCTGTGCCTCTGTCTCCTGATCCTGGACCTGTCTGTCTACCTGCCTGTTTGCTTGCCTTCCTGAACCTGCAAGTAAGCAAATAAATGTTTGAACTATTTCGAGCCTCCTGGTCTGTCTGCACTTGGGCCCTCTCCCTGCAATGTACCGTAACATCTATAGTTTAAATAGTTCAATAATTAGGTAAAACTGAATGCCAAGAATAATTCAAACCTATATAGGGCATGCTCTCTGCAGGAGGCATGCTCTCAGCTACCAACAACTGGAACACAGTGAGCGCCAGCAGCACCGTGACCCCGAGGGAAACCTTCTCCCCCGAGTCAGCCGGCAGGTAGAAGCCCAGCGGGGCCAGGAACGAGATGAGGAAGCAGGGCAGGAGCAAATTGAAGATGTAGAAAGAAGAGCGGCGCTTCAGGTGAAGGGTATAGGTGATTTCAGTGTACGGGTCGGAGCAGCAGCCATACATCATGACATTTCTAACTGCCGGCATGCCGTGACACTCCCACTCCACGTTGTCCACAAAGTCAGACAGGTCACCGCTCTCCATGCCCAAACTGATGTCCACCTGTGTAGAGGACACGCATGATAGTTGTGGGTCTAAATACACATGCAAATATGCTCATGTCATGTGGATGCACAAACCAACAACCTTGTCAAAGTCACAGGAGCCAATAGCAGACTACATAGTGGGCAAGAGGCTGGTACATGAACTGTACTGACTACTACGGCTAACATAGATGAACAGACGCTATCCCTACTCTATAAACAATATGGAGTTTCTGTTCCACCAAAGGAGCAACATGGAAACCAACATATACATAAAAAAAACATACAAATTACACCCAAAAAATGCCATCCTATCTTTCAGTTCTTTCAGGTTTTTAAAATAGCTGATAATGACGCTATGAGAGCAGTGAAGGTGAACCAAAGCAATAAAGTTGAGAGCCAGACAGCTAAACAATGAACTGTTCAGGTGATAATTATCTGTAGGTTCATCACTACGAGTGACCCCTTTCACATTGTCATTTGATACATTTTTATTAGAAAAATATTTGTTATAGCTGTTTTAAGTATTTACCAAAATTGTGGCAATACTATGAGTGTTTCACGTATACTGTAAAAATGGTTTGCATTGTTTGTATGGATGATTTGGTATTTTTATTAGCTCACTATTGGAATACAATGTAGCCAGCTGAATTCAAACTGACTGACAAAATATAAATATTTTAGAAGTCATGTTTGAAGGGGATGTGTGTGGGCCGAATATCACTTTTAAGATTTCAGTCATTAGACTTCTTTAACCCAGAATATGAACCGATTCAAACTAGATAGAAGGTTTGATCCCCTCACATTGACCCCCCCNNNNCCCCCCCCCCCCCCCGCTTAAACACACCTGGTTGCCATTGTAGGTCCAGGATCCGAAGGTAAGGTTGCAGGACTGCCAGTCGAAAGGGAAGTAGGAGACATCCACCACACATGTGCTCTTTGTGATCGCTGGAGAGTCCCAGATTATCTCTCCATTATAACGCAGCTTCACATTCGTGCTGGATGCTTCTGTAGGCTCCTCATCTGCTCTACACAGACATACAGAGGAAAGGACACATTTGTAGATGCATGCAATCAATCAGATACACACACTGCTGCATTATAGGAACACCGTAAACGGCAGTTGCTGTTTGTCATCAGGTGGGTAGGCATGTAAATATGTAAACATACATTAACCAAAAGGTGTCAACTTTTCATTTTATTATCCTTTCTATGTGTTTGTCTTCCCTCTCTTTCTTCCCTGTTTCATATCTGTCTCTTGTTACTGACTTGTTGTAGAGGACGATGTCCGGCTTCCAAACCAGGTCACTGGGGATGTTGATCATCTCAAGGTCGTCATAGTCCTCCTTGTCCCACTTCAGGTAGGCATCATACCAGACCAGCCTGATCCACAGGTACGTGGTTAGCACCTGGTTCCTCTCATCCTACACACACACACACACACACACACACACACACACACACACACATTTAAAGAGAGTGAGAGAGTGACAAATGAGGCTCACAGAGGTGTACATTAAACTTGCAGCTCGTTCCTGAATAACTTAATCAAACAGACTGGATGCAATCCATACTTAATAGTGCAACAGTGCAATGCTATTTAGAGCTGGTCTCTGCTGGTCTCTACAGGAACAGAAGGCACTGTCTATACAGCATGAGAGCACATGTCTTCTGTAGCTCTTAAAGTAGAATCATGAGCAAATTAAAGGGGAACACCACTGAAGTCAAAATCAATTCATTAGTCAATGGGAGTACTACACAGACTGTGAAAACTGTCCTACATTGTCTTCTGTGGCTCTGGAGGAGCTTTGTCAAAGTCTGACTCAAGTGACATCAGTCAGGTATCTCAGCTCAGGAATGGAGACTGCAAACTTGTAACTGAAAGCTTGAGTTACAAATGAAATTAACCAGTCAGGGAGGATCGAACAAAACAGGCTACAGAGCTGAATAAAGAGACCAAAGTGTGGGACCCATTGTTTCCGGATCTTGACTAAACTTCTCGGCCACTGCTGAATCAATTTGTTTTTTAATCTTTATTTTGCCTAGTCCCCTACTTTATGAAAGCACAGTACTGAAACTCTGGAGTCTTCAAATCCAAAAATATTTAAGACTTGGTTGCATTGGACATATAGTACCACTATAACTTAGCAATAACTACATAAGTTAATCATTAATTTACATTCCTTATCAACGTGTTTCTATCTGTCTTGGCATACCTTTGATACGTGCTACTAAATAATCTGTAAGTTAGAGGTGAGCCATAAATTACAACAATTACAACAACAGATAGTGATCTTCGTCTCCCTATAATCACCTTAATCATTTGCCATTTAGAGGTTTATCTTCTTAAAATCTGAAGCAGCAACTCATGCTGTGTGACCAAGCATTGGTCAAATCCACACAAGTTTTAAAAGGGACTAAATACATCTGGCTGATTTCTGGAGAAATTTGATATAATATTCAGTATTTTTTCTGTATGATGTAACGGTGTATTTATGGTGTCTTGGATTTGAATATTTCACTATTTCAAGCATCCTACAGCTTTAATGAAGTGTTGAAACAAGAAGGTGCAGAATATATGTATATGTGATATTGTCAACCAGGGTGGTCAAAGAGATTCTTTTGTGGTTAATTGGTATTATATTTGGCCGGGGTGTACAGGATTTATATCTCTAAATCTATGTTGGGTAATGATACTGGTTTGGATAATGTTTGAGTTTCCTCTCTACTCACCATATCTTTGATCTGTGACAGTGTGATTTGTAGGGAGACATTGAGGGCTTTGTCTGTGTCTTCTACAGGTCTCAGAGCGTTGGAGTAGTCCTCCATCAGGTCGTTCAGAAGTTTGCGGGCATAATGGCCCTGAGCACCATGGGAAACTGAGGGGGCAAGAGGGGAGCAGAGGTACAACAACAAAGGTTACAATAGACACATGTCAGGGAATTGCAAGGACAAGAGCAGAAAACAAGGCAGAGTTGGCTTTATAAAGACAAAACAAACTTGTGTCCAACAAACAGATATAAACATCAAACTGATTCATCATGCAGAACTGACCTTGCACCAAAAGGCTGATCCAAACCATCAGTGCTGCCTTCCTCATTTTCAACCAGTCACAAGCTGAGGGATCAATTATTCAGCAAAGCAGTCGCTGAGATAGCCTGGGTCCAAATCCAGAGCGTCACTCTATTCTGATCCCCATTCTCCCCTGCTGAGGCTGAGCGAGCCGAGAACACAGAAAATTCTTGAAATCTTACATCCTGTCAGAAGCTCTGAATGCTTCGCTAGTTGTTAGTCGCAATTTGCCTCTGTCACTGTCTCTCTGTGTGTGATCGCTGCTCTGGAACAGGACCTGGGGCTATCACTCTCACACACACACACACACACACACACACACACACACACACACACACACACACACAAACACACACACTGCAGTATCACATAGCACACATGCACTGGGAGAAATGTGATGCCTGCAGCCCTATCCACTTGTGTACATGACCACAACCAGCTGTACGACACACAGACACACACATACACACTGAACCTTATTGCGTTACACAGCCAATGACATGTGTCAGTCACACACATACAGTGACACTTTCTTACCTATGCTCAGGTCATTCAAGATGAACAAACACGTCAGTGAGGATGTGACACATGTCATACACACTACATGGCAAAGGACTTCACACAGATCCAGGATCAGGTTTCACTCTGTAAACAGGAATACTTAACATAAGAACAGTAAAGCTGTACACTGCTTTTAGATCAGTGATAAGAGTAGATTTAATCCTCTCTTTGTCTGTAGTGTGTCAAAGAGTTCAGTAACCAGAAACAAAGTCCAACTAATTGACCTTTGTAATATCGGTCAGCAGTCGTGACATCTTTAAGGTTTAGAGTATCTTATCATGCTTATTTACACTTTTTGTTGACAATTTAATGTTTTCATCAAATAGTAAGGACCACTAAAGAAATAAGTTATGTCATGCTTCAATATTATGCATAAAAGCTTGTTTGTGTTACATGCTATTTATACTTTATCTTTGCATATCCAGGTCCCATGTTGGATTGAAGTGTTTGTTGTTTTCTGCATTTTTATTTTTAATTTGTATGTGTGTGTGAAGAAGAAAGAAGAAGAAAAAAATTTAACCAGTATTATTATTGGAGGAAAATGTAGACATGTGCATCTGCAAACTCTAATCTCTCCATCTGGAAAAGAGAAAGAAAAGAGCTGAGCAGGGAGAAGTACAAAATATATATCTCAAAATGAGAGTAACAATGACATATAACTCTTTACATGCATCGAAACATGCATTTTCATCCAAAGTGACAATGTGCATGAGTGTCAGTTTCAGCTGCTGGATTTGCCAAATGTTGTTATTTCTAAGTTATGAGGCAAAAAAAAAATTATGCTCATCTTTGAAAGTCTTTTTTTTCTCATAATTTAATTTGAATGAATGCTTGGATTAAACCACTTCAAAAGAAGCAGACAGGGTCCTTGTCCTTATCGTAACTCAAAACTTTTGTCTTACAAAAGTAATGCAACAAACAACGTCAGTAAGAAATGTTACTGACATTGTTCTACTCATTTACTGCAGAGTACTGCTTGGGGTGATGCAATGTGTTAATGTGTCACTGAGTTTCTGTGGTACTGAGCTCGCATAAGACAGGTGTTTCCTGTGTGTGTGCGTGTGTGTGTGTGTGTGTGTGTGTGTGTGTGTATGTGGTGTGTGTGTCTGAAAAGGAAGAAAGTGTGAAATGGTGTCATTGTACCAGAGTAAAAGTCAAAGAGCTTTTGTAAACCATTTCTAACCATGATGTCTGTGCAGGGCTAAATGTGTGTGTGTGAGAGTGAGAGAGAGAGAGATAAATGTGTGTTTGTATGCTGAACATTGAAAAATATAATGCATGCATAATGTATGCACTGTACAAAACGAAGAGTCACCGTGAGCTTGTGAGTAATAATGATGATGGCGTATATCATATCAGGGGTGTGTGTTCTTGCAGTAAACGGGGGAGAGACTGGGGCAGAAAAGGAAAGTGAGTGGGGGATCTTCAGAGGGTGAGAGGGTGAGACAGTGAGAGAAAGACAGGGGTAGGGACAGCTAAGGAAGTGTGTGTGTGTATACAAAGATTATCACCTTCCCACAATAATCAGCAATGTCTAGTGAACAATGCTCGCCTGCAGTAGTAGATGTCACTTTAAGTATACAGTACTTCAGTAATCTTGAGCAGGGTGAGCAACACAGGTGTGGTTAACTTGATTAAGTCTGGTGATATTCTATATTTTCTTATAGTCAATAAATCCCACAAAAAACATCCTACTAACAACTATTCTCTATGTAGCCAAAGCCTGATATTTTGTATCCCCCTGTGCCATAGACCTCCATTGTGACTAAAAACTGTTAGAATTCCATGTAGCTGCTTCAGTTTCAGGGCCCTGGTATTGTTCATGCTGCCTCTCTGTCACACTGTCATGGCTTACTGGGGAACTTGGATAGAAGGGAGCCATCGTTACTAGTTCCGCCTGTGCTGTTTCTGCTGTGACAAGTCAAAATGTCTGCTGTGAAAAAGGGCTGTTACAATGAACACAGCCACTGTAGGTTGTACCACAGACAGGGTGAGAAGGTGGGAAAGTATTGAGAGATGGATTAACACATACAGTAAGTCCTTCCGTTAGTCTTGGTCTTTTCATGGGATTTGTTGACAAGAGCCAAAAACATAGCATATCACCAGTCTTATCCTTTAAAGTCAGATAATTACATGATTTTCTGAGTGTAAAGATATACTGTACATGCTTTATGACACATACAACTGAGCAGCGGGTGAAGAAGTACTCAGATCTTTTACTTAAGTAAACGAAGCAATACAACAGTGTAAAAATACTCTGTTAAAAATCCTTTATTTATATGTATTAGTACAAAAGTGTTATCAATATATACTTAAAGTACCAAAAGTAAAAGTACTCATTATGCAGAATGGCCCATTTCAGAATTATGTATATTATATCACTGGATTATAGTTATTGATACATTACTGTGGTCAGCACTGTAATGTTGCAGCTGGTAAAAGTGGGGTTAATTTTAACTTTATATACTGCTGGGTAGCTTGTGAATTCGCNAGGGATCAATAAAGTTTTATTTTATCCTACATTAATACATCATAATTTATGAGCTAATTATATTTTCTTTTATTAATTTGAATCTGCAAAGTAACTAAAGTTATCAAATAAATAAATGAAGTACAGTAAAAAGTACAATATTTCCGTCTGAACTGTAGAAGGAGTAGAGGTATAAAGTATCATAGCTACCTTCCACCACTGCAGCTGCGATGGGATTGGTTGAGTATGACGGGAGAATTAGCTGATTTACTTGTTACGGCAGGAAAAAGCACATGTGGGCTGATAACATTAACGATGGCTCTGTTCCATTTAGCACTAAGCCGTGTCAATGAGCCAGTATGTACAATACCAGAACCCTGGAACAACAACACCTAAATAAAATGCAGCCATTATTGATGCTATTAGTTACACCTGTGCTCCTCTGCTATGACATGTCAAAGTGTCTGCTGTGAAAACGGCCTGTTTACCAGCCCCTTGGATAACACATCAGAGGCCCTTGAGAAGTAAGACAGAACAACCGCTACCCGCTGACTGTGAAGTGGCTTCATTGTGTACACTTAGGCATGTATACTGTGTGTGTGTGTGTGTGTGTGTGTGTGTGTGTGTGTGTGTGAGAAAGAGAGAGAGAGAGAGAGAGGGATATAAGAGATATGGCATTGTGGTAGTTGTGGGAGAGAGAGCACAATGAGAGATGACAGATCTGGCCACAGCAGCCATGTTAAACATGCTAAACTCTCAAAGCGTAGCGTTTCTCTTTGTCACTTGTCACTCACAAATTACCAACATGCAGACAGCATTTAAATAAATACTAAAGTTTGATTATATGGCTATATTATTGGATTCTACGTAGTAAACTCAACAAGAGAGCTGTTTTGTGAATTAATGTATACATACTCTGGGTGTTTGATGTCTATTAGAGGTTTATTATACTGTTAAGTACTATAAGTACTGATGCTTACCAATTAAGCATTGGTAAATGTACGTACATATCTCAGTATGCTCTGAGAAGTTTGGGGATTTTTGTCAAGTTATACTACATCAAGCAAGAGAGTTGGTGGACATGCAGACACAACATGTTCAGGTGGTCTGACGGTCCTGTGTAAAGGGTATGCACTGGTAGAATGTAACTAAGTACATGCACTCACATGTACATGTACTGTAATTAAGTACAATTTTGAGGTACTTGTACTTTACTTGAGTATTTTCATTTAATGCTACTTTATACTTCTACTCCACTACATCTCAGAGGAAAATATTGTACTTTTTACTCCACTACATTTAGCTGACAGCTTTAGCTACTAGTTACTTTGCAGATTCAGATTATTAATACAAAATATACATCAACTAATAAATGATCATGTATTATTACAGATGAAGCTGTCCGGCAGTACACAAAGTATGGTATCTACATGACTCTGTAATATGAGTGTGAGTGTATGAGACGACTGTGTGTGTAAGTTTGTACATAAGAGACTAAACGAGTGAATGTGTGTGACGACTGAGAAAATGACTTGTGTCTTGACGCTGTGTGTGTTCGCACAGGTTTGACTATATAATGTACGTGTGTGTGTGTGTGTTGGGATGTGGTTAGGTGTTTTTAGGTGTTTTTCAGCGTATCCTTGAAAAGTCTATGTTGTATCTCTCATCCACAGCAGCTCTGAACGCCACATAAGACAGAGAAATATAGAGAAAGAGCGGGAGAAAGCACGAGGGGGGGAGGAACAGAGTTTCTGACCTTTTTCCTGGTTGTTTGCTGTTCCTGGTCGTCTTGTTACGCTTTCATTATCGTTCAGCCACAATAAATCTAGACTAGTTTTCTCAAACAGTCTTCATTTCCTCATGTCATCATCTCACATGCATATTCAAACCCAATAACACATACATAGAGACATAAGTCACATTTACGGAGATATAATATATACTGTAGGGACATATATAAGACTGTACTGGTGTGTATTAGGCTCTGTGGATAGACCACGTCATATACATGTACAGGTCTTAAAGCCCTCTGAAGTAAGTTTGTGATTTTAGGTGAAAAAAATAAATAGAAAATAAAAAGAATAGATACAAAGGTTTAAAGTCATATCTGTGATCTAGACTACATCACCTTACATCTCATGTCTATTGTGTGTGAATCTTAGCTATGCATTGTTCTCATAGGCTAAGCTCTCTCTCGCAATCTTTGTCTCTTTTTTTACTGAGATAATTCTATTTATTAATTTACTATTTTTATGTTTTGTCACTCAATTAAGCATTTTTGAGGGCTGTATTACAACTATCTGAAAGCACTGTTTGCTGGCTTTGTAAACAAAATTGTTTGACCTGATCATCAAAAATTACAACTAGAATCATGTGTTCATGTTCAATGAACACATTTAAATTATTTGTATATTAACATCTAATACGAAGTGTATTCTAATGCATATTTCATACATAGGTTTGGCAAATGGTAGCTACATATCCCATACTATATATGTTTTGATATTACATACAGTATATGTGATATACAAATCATGTCAGTATGTACATCAGGCACATATTATAGTCTATAAAATCAGTTTGAAAGCGGCCATAATAAGATAAGACAATACATAATACATACAATGAAGAACAGTTGTTCATATACAAAGTGTATAAATTATAAATTTTAGAGCGTATATGATTCGTATGGAGTTGATTTGGGTACAAGTATGAAGAGTAACTCAAGTAAGGCAGAAAAGGGTGCTTTCATAATGAATGCACACTTTTGTTTTTGTATCATACATAATTTCAACTTGTAGCCGCTGCAAGAACCCTCAGACCAAAAAGAAAAACCTTCTTGAATCAAATCCAATGCAAACTCCTTGAAAAAGATAGAAAGGGATACCAAGTGGAGATAACACCCAACATTATTGGGGGAAAAATGACAAGATATATTTCAAACACTTGTAGAATTGTTAGACGATTTTCCCAGTTTTATATGTGCTACCCCCCTCTTATATTCAGTCAGTCATTCACTATCAGATATAAATAAAACAACACTGTGTCAATGTGTTGAATCCTTTTTTTTTTCCCGTTTTAATTTATTGAAAGTGAATTAGTTGTTCGAGTGACAAATAACAACGGGGGCAGTTTGCAAGATACACAGGTCATGTCTTAATATTTTCTTATATCTTCCAAAAGCAGGTATACAGTTAAATAATAAAAAAGAATACAATTCACATTAAAAACAACAATATCCATTAACATTTGGCACATCATTACAATAAAATGTGAAGTGTCAAAATTTCAGATAATGTTGATGTCCCTTTACTTTATTCTAGATTTTTTTAAACGTTTAAATGACTGATATGTGTTGACTGTCATGCATTAGTAAACTTCAAATATTTCAATATATAGCTGATGTCTGAGTAAACATGTCAAACAATACAAATACAGGTATCTTTTAAATAGATGTGACAGATATATATATATATATAAAATACACATATAACCCAGAGAAACATATAGCCTGTAGGCATTTTTATCTACTTGACCTATTAGTTTATTTCCTGGTCAATTCTAGTAAAATGTTATCATCTCTAGAGAAATAATAGAGAATATGCCATATGTAGAGCCTGATGCAGCAAAAATGTACCTCTCTGAGCTGACACCCACATTTTCTTATTCTGAAGAGTTGAAGTCATTGCTAACAAATGCCATCATGCACTCACTATTATAAGCTTAAGGAGCATAGAAATAGACTTTTCCTTGTTTGATTTTGACAAATGTGCAAATTGCACTGTAAAAACTCCACGCAACTGTAAAAATAACTTGGTTGTCATTTTATTTGTGGTAGTAAAGCACTCATTTATGTTACGCTGCAATTCAAAAGTTAATCTGCTGATGCAACCACAAACTGAAATATTAAGATACTTTCCGCTTTGAGAAAATTTTAAAGCTTTAAATGCTTTAATTTAAATATGTAACAAGCCTTTCACAGCAAATGCTCTTAATGGAGTATTTCTGAAACACAAAAATGATTTGATGCCCCATTTGAAATACCTCCATGTAATGTGGTTCACTTAAAAAACAGATCAGAAGAAT
Organism: Maccullochella peelii; assembly: GCA_002120245.1. Lineage (NCBI taxonomy): Eukaryota > Metazoa > Chordata > Actinopteri > Centrarchiformes > Percichthyidae > Maccullochella > Maccullochella peelii. The sequence continues at coordinate 21,816 of LKNJ01005273.1, forward strand.
TAACTCACGTCTCTCCCTGGATCACACAAAAGTAGAACTTCCACCTGTGTACATTTGCCTGAGGGTCTATTAGGTACATGACCAAATCAATGTATTCTCAGTTTGAATTATCGTTTGAGTTTAGGGGAGTCTTGGGGGGAGCAGGACACCCCATTAGTGAAAAAGAACCCTATGTATATAAGAGAAATACAACTTTGGGTTCTTGTACCTCTACAGGCCCTTTGAAGAGCACGTGAAGATGTATTATTTAAAAAAGTAATCTCATGAAGGTTCAGGCGCCAACCAATTCAAGGTCAAGGGTCAAAAGACCTTGCACTGGTTTATGCTGAACATCCGTCGCCTGGCCTGCTTCCTGACCTGGTTTACGACCGTCCGCACTGCATACTCAAACACCTGTTGCACGCCACGGTTGCCTAAGGAGGAGCACTCTAGATAGCCTTTGGCGCGGACTTCATGAGCCACACTTCTCCCCTCTGCTGCTGAGATGCAGCTGCCCCGATGTGCCCCTGTCTCCCGCAGATCTGTCTGGGTGGCCACAACCAACACTGGCACCTTGGGCAAGTTCTCTCGAACCTCAGCGATCCACTTACGCTGGATGTTGGCCAGCGAGTTAGGGTTGGCCACAGAGTAGCAGATGAGGACGACGTCAGCATGCTGGTAGGATCTCGGTCGGATCTGTCGAAAGTTGTCATTGCCTGCCGTGTCCCACAGCCCCAGGCTGATTTGAATCCCGTCCATGTACACCTCCACCCCTGTGTTCTCAAACACTGTGGGCTTGTAGGTGTCCGGGAAGGTCTCTGAGGTGAAGCGAACCAGCAGGGCCGTCTTGCCCACGGCACTGTCCCCGACCAGGACACACTTCAACGACATCTCTGTTATACCATCCATGTTTGCCCCCTCTGACAGTCTCAATCCCCCAGATGTTTGTGGTTCAGTGGGAAAAGTCTCAGGGGTAGTTTTTCTGGAACGAGGTTCACAAGGTAGTCAAAGGCAGCGATCACTCTGTGTGTGCTGTACTTCCCTGTACAGGTGCTAGTTTTCATAGCAGGTGACTTGTAACACTGACTTATGGTAACTCCATTCCTGGAGATTTCAGTGATCATTCAGCTTGTTGTACTGACTATTAACGTCTCTATTTTCAGAGTCCTTAAACGTCTCTCATATAGAGCATGTATGCACAGTCAGCAGTTCTCCCAGCAGTGAGCTTCATATACGCACCACATAACGTCTTTAGTTCTTTAGGCCCTCTCGGCTCGTCTCACTTCTGCTCGGTCTCTGCAGCGTGGTCAGCTTCTGGTCCTTCTCTCTAATCATCTTGAGGGCCGTCATTCTGCCCAAACAGATCTAACCTCTCAGAGCTGAGGAGGGAGGAAGAGAGATGAAGAGAGAATATGTTAAGAACATGAGGTATCTGTAAGCACTCTGCCGTCTTACTTTAAAAAGACAGAACGGTTAGACACTGAAATGCTTTAGCAAACTGTTCATTTAACTGAAACCTTATTGATACATTTCTCCAGACAGCTGACAGATTCTTCTCATGCAACATGTAGCCTACCCTGAAAGATGACACCTTCATGGCTCTTAATACACTACGTTTTGCATAACAAATTAGAAGTATCTGCTTAAATAATATATAAGTAGTCAGCTGCTAGAGTACTGCATGTGGCAGATGACATCAACAGACAATTTATATTTACAGCGAAAGTTTAAAGCATTAAATGTGTAACAATGTACTGACTGAACACGGAAGTAAAGATTTGTGTGTTTGGGTGTGACCCAGAATTCACAGCTTGATCCTGAAGACTTTGACAGGGGCTCATTAACAACATATCCATGTTTGCTGTATTATCTCATAAGACCTGTCTCTCTCCAATTACTCTAATGTATCTCCCTCATAAACAGTCCTGATTCTGCCGTTTGCACCATGAACAAACTGATAATGGATGAGGATGTCTGTGTGTCATTGTTTTATATAGTGATGGATATAAATCTTGATGGTTCTTTTTTTATGATCAACAAAATCTGCTGGTGGTTTCTTATAAATTCTCTGGTGCATTAAATTGACAGTTTGACGATTGCATTAAGGTACCAGAAGTAACAAGTCATAACCTCAAAACCACCTGCCATGACACACACACACGCAGTCATCTAGATGGAAAGACCTCCATAACGTAGATGGGACATTTTAATCAGTGTTTTTTCCACAATTCAACTTTCTGAATTATCTCACTAGAAGAAGTCTTAGTTTTAAACTCGGTCTACTGTCAGTTCAGGAATTAAATAAATAAAGCAAGAAAACAACGACCAAACCTTTAGTGCAACTGATTAAACTGTTAAACTCGTCTTACTTCATGTAGTTAAGTTACAATAAAATGCTATTTTATACATTCATAATTATCTTATATATCTCTGTCCTAATAAGAGAGTGAGACTACACCCTAAAGATCCCACTTAAAGTTTTAATGTTGAAACAAGTTTAAGTTTTTGCACACATTATGAAGCCTAGTCTTATTAAATTTCCAAATAGGATAGAATAGTAACCACGAAGGCCTCGTATCAAGACAAAGTAAAACGAGGGCAAAGAAAGGAGATAATTACCTTTCTTGTCAGTCTTCTCAATCTTTAACGGGCGGATGCTGGCTGCCGCCTTCGTAGACTTCACAGCGCTGACAAAAAACAAAGCCTTTAAACTCCAGAACGGTTTGTTATTAATTATAATAATCTACCGAACTAGTTACCTTAAAACGCCATTGCCAAAGTCTGTATTAATTAGAGTCGAAACAGGCACAGAGACGAAATATTTTGGCACCTGCCCGACAACGCCGAGGTTGGTGAAGTAGAGGAGGGGAAGCGAGAAAGCACTAGAGAAAAGAAAAGTAAGACACATCCGCTACTGGGAGTGTGGAGGTGTGTAAGTCGTCTGCTGCTCGCCTCCCCCGCAGCAGCTGTGCTTTAAAATATGGGTGGGTTTTGTTTTTTTAGCTGTTTTTGTACCATTTTGTCTAGCCCAAATAAAATATTTAAAAAGATCTGATGTTGCACTTGTAGCTATTGTGGTAAACAGACAAGGACACAATGTGAGCTAAT
>LKNJ01005274.1:0-25424 GCA_002120245.1 Maccullochella peelii
TGTAGTTTGTTTATAGCCTAACGTTAGCTTTTTACTTCTGGCGATTGCATTTACGCTTCAAAAATCATAAAAGTGTTGCTCATTTGTGAAGATTATCTTGCTGAACAAAACGTGTAAGTATCATAAACATTTGTTTGCCACAGAGCTTATTTTCTGCAAGAATCCAAAATCTAATGGAAAAATCCAGTCAAAATCATAACATACAAGGTTTCAACAGGACTCCAGTCATCTAGCCCTTGAAGAAAGTTATAATCACTGATTGACTTACTCTTAAATGCAGGATACATGGGAATGGTGTTGGTGATGAGGACAGCATCATATTTTTTGTCTGTGGTTGAGGACAATTCTATCAATAAAAAAAAACAAAAAACAGGATTACAAACTATTTCAGGTGCAGTAATGTTCTCAGATCTCGTGAGAAAAATATTATAGCTAATAGATATTCAATCACTTAACGCATGTTTTATTTTTCTCAATGCGCTCATTCTATTTAGTCTGAAAATGCGAAAAAAAGACAAAAGCCCATTAAAATGATCAGAGCGAAAAATTGTGAATGAAAATGAATAAGTAACAAAATATGTATTTTATTTTATGTTGTTACAGTGTTTAAGCTGAGGTGGTAAACTTACGTGGTGGGTACAGGAAGGCGTAGGCGATCTGTTTGTCTGCTCTGTAGTTGGTACAGGACTGACTGTAGGCTGGAGGGACTCTGGTATCAGGTCTCACACAGTTGGACAAAGCTTCAGGCAGTGTAGACACTTCTACCTGGAGGACCACACACACACACACACACACACACACACACACACACAACACAAAGGACATTCAGTTGTTCAATAGACCAGAGCAATTGTCATGCGTTTGTAGCTTCTAGCCACACCCTCTGCTCTCAGGATATTTACATGTCTTAAACCTTCTCTGATAACTCTTCCATCTTCCAAACACTCTGTAGAAGAACGCTGAATCAGATACCAACTTTTAGAAACAAGTCACTTCCATTTAACATGAATAATGTTACCTTTAATAGTTTGCTATCTGGCACACAGACGTGTCGATTACAACTTGAGACCACGTGGCCAAAAGCTGTTAGCTGGTTAGGATATGTCAGTAAGACATATCTTTAATAAATAATACCAAATAATGAGTGTGGTCACTGTAGTATTTTGGGAAATTTGAACATATTTCAGAAGCACAGAAATATCAGGTTAGAAATCTTCATAGTCAAATGAATAGCCCTGTACTGAACCCCCAGTCATATTTCACTTACACTCATTTGAGCATTTAATTGAGAGAGGAGAGTTGCAGGGCATCGAGCAAGTATGTCTTTGGAACCACTTTTAAAACTCTTTCAGCCATGAACAAGGAAATACAACGTTCAAAAGGTAAAACAAGTTTTTAGGCTGTCTCTGGCTCATCTACCGTTCAAAATAATAAATCATGTTCCGTAGTGTTATATGAGACTCAAACTTTATACCGCCATCTGGCATGCTGTCCTCTGAATGAGATACCTTTGTTTGCTGTTTGAGGTGCACAGTAAATATTCACAATAACGTCCAATCAGGGCAAAGAGCACAGGATGAACAGTACCTGTCTGCTGACAGTGTATGATGTCCAGAGAGGCATAGAGAGAGCCTCGCTGTAGCCGCTGATGTAGTCACTGTGGTGGAGGATAGTGTATTTGGTACGGAAAAGAACAGCAGGACGACCGTACGGCAGGTTCCTGCTGTCTGAGAGAGGAAGAGCACAGGGGGACACAGCAGAGGGGACGCAGGTATGTAAACAGGACACGTTTACACTGAAGTGAATGAACAGCAACAATCCATGATGCACCATGCATCACTGTATGCATAGGATCATGATGCAGTTTGACTTAAGACGTGGTGGATGATTTACTTATTTTACATTTTTAACATGTTAAGTTTGCATATACCAAATGACCATTCAAATCCACATAGATGCATACATACATTAAACAGAATGAATTTACTAGAGAAATGTACGGCTAGATTTAATATGGCAGCATGGCTCTATGTATATAAAAGCACTGTGAGCAAGAGGATTCATAGGGTGTTACAGTTATTTAGCTTTGGTTATGAGTTTCTTTATCCCCCAAGGCTGATACACTGTATATCAGCCTGCATTTTCAGTATCATCATGAAAGACTGACCATCAATAGCTTGCCTCAGTCGCTGGTTTAGCTCCTCCACTTTGTTCTGTAAGAGACAGAGCCACAGTGACTCCAGGTTATAGCCTCGTACAAGGGTCACTTTCAAACCTCTCTGGCCCCTACTTTTTACACGCAACTGCAAAAAGATCGGAGATTGAAACAATCTCTTGCCAGAGATCTACATGGGAATCACAAACACAGTATAGATAAAAGGGACACACTGCAGAGAAGGGCTGGGTCTAACTCACTTCCAATCCAAGCAATTCAGGAAGTAGATCTCAAAATACACTGACAATCTCTAGACTGAGAAGGCTGTCAAATGTGATCGGTAAAACTCGATGGAGAGAGTGATTGTGTTTTCGTTAGCAAATGAACTAGATTTTGTTGAAAGGAATTGACTGACTTGAAGGTGAATTGACTCCAGCTCTGCAGCTGAAAGCAAACAGGCAACAGGTTTATGTCAGCTTTTAAGGAGGCTGAATAGAGGACACAACAAAGCAATCAGGTATTTAGATACATTTTTACAAGTCAAACAGGCTCATTCACACACCCACACACACACACACACACACTCCCAGACAGACACACACAACTGATCAAATAACCATGGATTATAGGCCCATGCAGATGATTCTTTTTACAGATCTGCTGTGTAAAAAGGCAAGTTTAACTGCACTGCAAAAACAAAACTTCAAATAAATGTAACATCTGTATTTGAAACCCCTTCAGTCACTTGCTGTGCCATGTTTGGGATGTCTGATGGATGCATTACTGCAAAAGGTAATCTCACAGGACAACACACAGCTGGCCTTTCCAAACTCAAACAGACACTCTCTGCTCTGCATATGAAGGGAACACCAACTAACTACAGCATTTGAAGTTTGACCCATTAATGGTAACTAAATGCTGCTGGGAAAAAGGGAGGCTGCCAGATGACAGTGGTCTGGGTTCAAATCATAGATTTTCTTGTCAGATTGACTTGGCCTCTAGCTCTTGGCCTTCATGGCTAGAGCTGACTCCTCTTTTTGCATAATGACTGAGGGGTTTAAAATAAAATAGTACTAAACATGAGTAGAGCCACTACGTTTTCTCATGAAAAATAAATACATTAAGAATATCTGCCATTTTGTGGTGAGAGGATCTGTACTGATGCCTCACAAAATGTTTTGGTTGGCATCATTAAGATCCCTTGTGATATCCCTTTAAGACCACATTACAGATCCAGTCAAGACAATCTCACCTCAAAGTGGAAATAAGAGCTTGTAGATCACTTGTCCCTAAGTACAACAGACACAATCTCAGGAAAGTTTCAAATGTCTTGACTACATGAGGAGCATTTGAATTTGTTTCCTTTTTCATTTGAACTGAAGATTTTCACTTTTCAGCTTACACCTCACAGCAGTTCAGGATCAGCTCCAGAACGAACTCAACTGTAAACTGGCATTCAGGATTGTTTGTTCCTGAATACCAGGCTTGTACACAATTTCTACTTCTTAGATACATTTTTTTTTTAAACGTATTTAACAAAAATAATGATGACTAAAGACAGCAGCCAGTAACAATTTTGAGTTATATACCACTTTTAGCAGCCAAAAAGTCAACAGGTCACATGAGCAATAAGAGAAATCAAATGATCCTCATTTTCATCTTTCTCATCTCATCTCAATCCAAAGATCAACTCCTTTCCGAGTGAGGCTTTGCACTGAATGGAGAGATGATCTTCCTGTTAAGGTGAGTAGTTCCTTATAGCTCCCTCATATTTGTAATATGAAAGTATTAGAAAATGCCAATTTTGTAATTCAGGAATTACAGATGGAAAGGAGCTTTTAGCTATATCTAATGCAATGAATGCATTGTGCATTGACCCTGCTAAATAAACAATAAAATAAAATACATACAAGTACGATGCTACTGATACTGCAAGAACACAGGGAGACTGAGCAGTGCTTCTTTTCAGGAGAATGTTAAGTAGTCTCATAGTGAAACACAGTAAAGTGAACGTGAATGGTTGGCCTCTGGCCAGCAACACAGTCAGGTTAGTCATACTTTGCTGAACTTTGTAAGGGTCCAATTTGGCCTGGGGGAATACATTAAGTGGCATATAACCGTTACTTGACTGTGATCACAGAAGAGGGAGCTGTAACATAAGATACATGAGGAAACTGTTTGAGAACATGCTGACTGGCAGTTTCACCAACATTTATGTCAACAATATTTTATCATCTATATACATTGGAAGCTAATTACTGAAAGCTATGTGACAGTAGCATTTGTGTTGTATCATTTTGTGCCAGCAACCAAACTTTATCACAGCAAAACTGCCTTGTTGCATAGACTCAAAAAGTTGTCCATGCATCATTATCATCACATTCAAGTGATACACTATCATTTCTGGAGATTGGCTTGTTCATCGACTTACATCAAAGTGATGCGAACATAAAGTAAGTATCCATGTATCACCAATAGCTCCAGTGCTCCACGCCAACAATTTATACTGCACTATGTGTAGGGATATTTATCACATTGTCCTCACTAAGAACACTGACTTTTTACCAATTAAAACGGTCCTTCATTAGGCCTCAGTTTGGGTAATCATTTTACTGTTCGTTCTTGTTTTCTCAGGCTAAGTTTGGCTAAACTGTATGCTTGTTTAAAACTTGTCTGATCCTCTGACTACTCAGGTTTCTTATGCCGTAATGTCACAGCATTCCTAGAACTCAGTTACTTTGGTGAATACAGTATTATCAAAACCATAGAACCAGTGGTCAAAGCAGTGAAAATTAGATCCAAGTTGTCATAAACTGGAATTTTCCTTTAGGCTCATAACATTCACTACATGCCATCCATACAACATAAAACTACTTAGCTTTAACAACAACTTAGCTTTACAGATGCTAAAACTTTTGATTACTAAATACTTACTTATTCATTCACTTGATTTACCTGCTCACCCAACCTCATTTACATGTGTTAGCATGGAGTACCACTGCAGATGATGAAGACCAGGATGATTTTGGTTTCACTGTTGTTATCACTAATCTAAGTGAGCTGACAGACAAGCCAATCTCCTAAAAACTAGTAATCTTGTCAGCAGTCTACAGGAGGCTGAGGCCAGGTCTGCCGCTGAGTCATCATGGCTGACCTTGTCTTCGCAGCTGCAGCCCAGGTCATCTGTTCCTGCAGGAACAAGACCAGAGGCTGCTGGCCTGGACAGCTCCTCTGGCATGGTGGGTCTGTAGGGGGGGCTTCTCAGCAGGTGGTTCAGACTGCCATGGGTTCCGTTATTGGGAGCTGGTTTCAGACCCAGAAGATCTGAGAGTGAGAGAAATCAGTTTCATGCAAGCTTAAAGAGTAAGCGGAAGTAGTCACACATAAAACACCACTTATGTTGTGACCTCTCAACTCACATATTCATTAAAGACACATTTTGGCTAGTCCAAGATGACTAAAATCACACACATGAACTCCCACCCTGTTACACACCCAAGCACACAAGGAGAACACAAACTATGCCTTACCACACATGACATTATAAAGCTCAATGTTTTCAAAGGCTGGAACTTTAGTCTTGAATTTAAACGTAGGTCCATACCCCAAGAAAATAGTCTGTAAATGAAATGTCAACATGTCAATTGATTTGTCACAATAAATAACATTATTATGTTAAAACTATTTCAGATTCAAGTCCTAACTGTCCAATACTTGTGTATTATGGCCAATAAACCATTACATTTCAATAATGGGCATCCTACAGACCAATAAAAATCAAGGTATAATCTGTGTTGCTGCACTTGATATTAAAAGCCAGCCAGATTAACTCTTTATGCCACTGTAGATTATCAAGAGTACCTGCATGCTGTTGATCTTATTGTCGTATCCATGGTCACCAGAGAAGCCACAGTGCCTCTTCCCTTCAGGAACTTTCCTATAATGAATAGCATGACTCATAGATCAGTATTTGGTTGCTTCTAATTGAGCTGAAATCGCATATGAAGGTTCATACTTCATAGTAGTGACTCAGCATCTCCACAGATATGTAACAGGCCGCTACACATTTGTAAGAACTCATAATTCATAATAAAACTTGCATCAGTTGAATATAAATGTCCATTATCCAATGCTATAGCAGCTATAGTCTGATGGTGGATAAATCCTTCATGAAGCTTCTAAGCACCTGGTGTCAAGTGGCTTTCCTCTTTATTTCCTGCAAAAACAATCCACACATCCAGCAGCAGCATCAGTGTAACAAATAGAACCAGAACTTGGTGGCCTATGTGCAGTAGACCAGAGCAGTGCCTACCTGCTAAGGCAGAAAGTTTTGCAGTAAAAGTACAATCACACCAACCAATTTTGTTTTACACATGATATGACTTTATGGGATCTATGAACAAACTGTCCAGGCTTACTGGTACCTAAAAAAAAGTTTCTTAAATTTAGGACTAAAATGTGTCCATCAAAATAAAGTGTCTTCCAGGTTGCTACTCTGCCGCGTCTCGTTTGTTCTCTCAGTGCTGGAAATCATGACAAGTTGCAAATGTTTTTGAGCATGGTAGAAATCTGGGGTCAAAGTAACGGTAAAAGAGGAGGAAGAAGAAGAGTATGTGTATGCAGTATGTTGTCAGTATTCACCTACTTTAGCCCTCAGCCCAACCACTCCTTAACACAACAGGCCACAGTCCTCTAATTGAAAAACAGCCAGTTTTTATTAAGTGTCCTTTAAAACACTACTTCCAGTTATACACCTTAATACGTGTGTGTAAGTGTGTGTGTGTGTATGGGTGTGCGTGTCTGGGGGGGTCAAGCCACAAGCATGTTAAAAATGTAAATGACTAGCTGACGGGGAAATGGTACAAACTCAGTGTTTCATTTGGTGTGAACGGTTAGTCGCTTTGAGATTTACGCAGACATTGACTAACTCATGTGTGTGTGTGTGAGTGTGAGAGAGTGTAAACGCTCCGACACTCTGCTCACAGCTCCGGTGCCAGCGATTAGCCCGTCTGTCAATCTGAGCTGCACAGAAACCTCAAAGATCTCTTTCATTTAGCAGCCCTGCATGTGTGTGTGTGTGTGTGTGTGTGTGTGTGTGTGTGTGTGCACGTGTGTGTACTGAGACAGAACGTAGCTCTCCCATGGTTCACCAACCAAAACAGCATGACAGCTCCCTGCAAGGAGGCTGTTACTGACAGGAGCATGTACACACACACACACACACACACACACACACACACACAGCGTCGTGAGCCGAGGTGGTTTGTTTTCACGTTCAGTCCTGATGACTTCATGGTTTACTTTGTCACTGAATCACTGCAGTCAGACTTTTCACTGCTCTACATCAAACGCCTGTCAGAGTTCATTTTCAGCAGCAGCACTTTTGAAAAAGATGTAGGGTTGTTGTTTTTTTTTTTACATGAGTGTGGCTCGGGTCAGCACATGTCAGACTTTTCAGCACTACATGTGTTAATGATGCGTTGACAGCAGCCCATGTTGACATGAAATGTGTTTTTAAGTAAAGCAAGATGTGTAGTAAAAAGCTCCGCTGATGGGTGGGCTGAAAATGCCACATCTACACAGACTATACAGAACATTAGAGCATTTTCCTGGTAGTAGACGCAGCAACAAATTAAAACTAAGTTAGATCTTCTTCCCTCTCATCTGACGAGTGGTTTGGATGTAACCCTTTGAACTTTTGGCCATTTGCGCTTGTTTTTCCCTTGTATTATTTTATATTGGGATTTTTTCAGGATAAGTTAGGTTACTTAGAATTGCCTTCTGAGTGGTACAGGGACAGTTTTTATGAAAAAAACATTTTCACAATTTTAAATTCTGGGTTTTCTGCCTGTATGTCCACAGGTTTGTTGTCCAAATGTACAGCAAAATGTATACAGTATGAAGTGATGGAGGATAGTGTAAAAGTTCCAGCAACATATGAACAATTTTGATGGACATTCTGTGTCTTAGTACTGTCAAAAAAGGCACATTTTCATGTATTTTTGTCACTCCTGTTGTTTCTTTTTATTTCCGTTTGGGACTAATATGAGTTATACAGTTCCCATCATGCTTTGGGGGATGTAAACAGGAAGTATAATGTTGCCATGTAGCGAGTGAGCTACACCTGAGCTACATTTTGGTGAGTCTGCACCATGTAAAGTCATGCTGCATTCACTTTTAGCTGTCCCTGTTTGCACTGTAACCATAGATGTACTTATAGCTATCATCTGGACTACTTTTGATGCCGAAAATATTAACCAATTATGAGGCAAAATCTGAAGTTACAAGGAGCACCTTTTTTATAAATGCGGGTGGATTTATGGACATTTACCCTCACTGGAAAGAGTAAGTCACTGATCCCTGCAGTACGTGTATGATGTCTGTGTGTCCTGGTGTGGCTGAGTTAAGTATCTGAGAAGAAGGAGTGAAATCGGATGCTAAGGGTTAATATGGGAAATCATGAACTTCGTGACAACACTAAATTCTTCACAAAGGTTCCCATAACACATTGACAATTTGATTTTTCACAAGACAAGCTTTCTTGTATCATAGTCAAGCCTGATTTTAATCTGAAGTTCCACACATGTCGGGTTGGGTCTCGTGATTTCAGGTAAAAGGTGGAAAGAGAGAGTTCTCAGCCCATATTTCCGGGTTTCACAGTGTCTGTGAAAAGTATGCCAGGTAGAATACTGCAGATCAAAGTTTATTCTTTCTGGTTTGGAAATTATGGAAAAGTTGAGACATGTCAGTGGCCTGCAGATATCTTCAATCAGAAACATCAAAGATTTGCTGGCACCATGTTAAACTTCCCATGCGCTTATTTATACTGTATCTCCATTTGGCATATTAAAAAGGAGTGTTGTCTAGTTTAGCCTTGAAATATTGGATGTGTAAGTCATATGTATTTGTACTTCCTGCTGTAGTGGTGGCACTGTACCTGGCAACGTGCCACTTCCTCTCCACCAGCAGGTGAATCTCTTCAATGCGCCGGTTGTTGGCGTAGTGCAGTCTCTTAGGCAGGTGTTGCTTCAAGTACGGCTTAAAGTGCTGGTCTGCCTTCTTACACTGGAACAAAGAAACAGTCATTGGTATTTTAATCTTAGAAGGGCCAGTCAGAAAGGTGACATACACACCATAATCCAGTACTGCATGTTTCACCCTCTTTGTGCTACAATAGTATAATTCTTTTCTTATTACATTTTACTAAATTCTCCATCAGTTCTTCTTTAGTTCACACAGTTCACACTTCTCAAAGTTCTCATATTTTCCATGTAAGTCTAATACTCACTGTTAGATTTGCAACAATAGCCTTGGGGTCATCTGAAAAAAAGAACAATGGTAAGAGCAGGTAAAACTGTTGCAAAGCATTTATCATCCCTTGTAAAGCACAACAAAGCAATATACTGTTCTATATATTTGAACAGTTTGCTCTCAGAAAGGAATAAACCTGATGAACTTCACCTGTTGTACTACTGAAAAGTGTGTTAGTAGGACAAATGAATGTAGACGCAAAGATCAGATCAGAGGCTTTTTGTTCTTGCCTACAAATTATTGTGTCATGTTTGATGAAAAAGGTCGAACAGACAAAAAGCTCTAAATACAGCAAAGTCTGCATGAATGAGTGGGCAGAAATCCTAGATAATATTAAGGGAACTAAGAAAACTCAAAATTCATCATTATGATCTTTTCTCTTGGTCTCTCACTCTCTCTCACATTTAGGGTTGTTGGGGTATCTCGACCGTATTCTGCCTAGAGACCCAGGGACGAGGATGATGTCATCAACGCTGGTCATGTAGTTACTGAGGAACTCGGTGCGATCACAGTGGGCCTCCTCCATACCTGAGAACGCACAGGAGGGATGTGTGATTGGCTGGTGAAACCTATGAAGCAAATGAGCAATGCCTCTGTATCTACTGCCAATGTACCTTTGAGCAAAGCACTTGTTCCTAAGTTGCTTCAGTGGAGCTGCTTTGTGTTTGTGCTGAGCATGCATGTAACCTTCCATGTACTGCTAACTTGAAGAAGGTCATGGTGCAAGGTGCTCTTCCAGCATGATGATCTGATAGCACAGTGTGAGTTTGTGTCGGTGTGTGTGCCTTTACCGTGATCCCCCACCAGGATAATGTTGACACAGCGGTGCAGTTTCATCTGTTTAAGCCCATCCATCAGTTGGCCAACAATTCTGTCGATCACCTTCAGAGGGTTGTTCAACTGGAATACAGAAAGGGAGTCAAAATCAACTGAGTGTGTGCTTTGATGGTACACAATACACACAGAGAGAAACTATATGGGTGTGTATGTGCATCTTTGTGTCCGGTTTGTGTGCTTTACCATGTGCTTTTCATGCATACCCACACATCCCTGGGTACACACGCAAACACGGATGCAGAAACACAGTACTCACTTCTGTGCTCATGGGCCCCATTTTGTGTCCATACGTGTCCGGTTGCTCAGAGTGCATGGCGTAAACGTAGGGCCTGAAACAAGATACAAATCACACTGGAGATGTGTTTGTGGTCGTTGTAGTGATTGTAACAATGATTGACAAGATATTCACATAGAACTTTTATGAAACAGGTTTCAAAGTGTTTTACAGCGCATCATTTGCAGTGGTTCCACCAAAGAGACATTTCCCCTCTAGACTTCTCACGTGGTTTCATTTGAATAACTTTCAGGCTCGAAGAGGAAAAATGATCCAATATTTCACAAAAAAATGCAAAGATTATATATAGCGCTTTTTTCCCCAATCTTAACGGTTCCCAAAGCTCTTTTACAGATTGGTCTCATTCACCCATTCACACACCCATTCACACACACATTCACACACCGATGGCGACAGAGCTGCCATGCAAGGTGCTGGCCTCCATCGGGAGCAACTTAGGGTTCAGTGTCTTGCCCAAGGACACTTCGACATGTGGACAGGAGAAGCCAGGGATCAAACCACCAACCCTGGGGTTAATGGACATGCACTCAATATATAGTTTCATTCTGAACATCTAGCTGTGGTAGTGCATTACATTATAGAACTCCAAACAATTAATGGCATACGGTGAAACCGTTTTTTCCCCACTCTTGCTAAGCTGTGGCTGCAAATGTGACAAAGAGAGAAAAAAAAACATAAAGCACAAAAAAACAGGAAGATGAAAGACAAATGTGAAGCAGACAAAAAAGGAAATATTGATGTCACCTCTCCCCTTCAGGAAGGTGGAGCCACTGCAGCATAGTCAGTATCCGTCTCTCCAGTGGGATAGCACTGGAACACAAACACACACACACAATGAAGGGGGGAACACTGGTTAACATTTGAAGAAAACCATAGTAGGCCAAAGTCATAGACACAGAGTTACGGTAAACGACTGATTCCGGTACCCTGCTGCCTTCTTGAAACATTAAAGCATTAAATTCCAAACTGTCCAAACTCTCAAAGAGCCTCATAAAGTTGAGGGTTGTAGAGCAGAACAAAATTAAAGCCCTGTAACTGTTCAAAGTGTCTGAAAGTCAAAGGCTGTCTGTATTCTGCCTGTGTAGTGATGAGGCCACCAACCAAGCTGCTGGCTGTCATACAGTCCACAGCTGTCAACCATCAAGCCCAGGACCAAGGCCCTGAATGGGGCTTACTGTATGAAGCTGTGGGGGGCAGCATGGAGGTGTGGTTACACTGCATTAACAATTGACAGCAAGCTTCTCTCTACATGTTCTCCTTCTCTGTTCTTTTGTCTATGTTCACACTTTCAACAAAATGTTCCCCCCTCCTGCTGTCTGTTTTCTATACACTCCTTTCTTTCTTCTTCTCTCTTCTTTCCCTTGTTCTCTGCTTGTGGTTGGGGTGGGGAGTGATGGGTGTGGGGGACCTCCTGGAAAGCTGAACCCAACACCGACCTTCAACAAGTCATTTAGCAACAATCCCTGGTCCCCATTACCATGCCAATCCCACAGTGGTACAACACTGAACTATGTCATGTGTTTTTAAAAAGGCTTACTCAGCCACACAGAAATGTCAGTGCAGACTTCCGCTCTCTGTCTCCCTGTCAGATGCACACTCTTGTCTCCCCTTAACTTCTCTTTCTTTCTCACACACCTCTGCCAGGGCCAAGTGCAAGAAAAGCACTGTAAACCACACTCTGGTCCCCATGGTTCTATAGAGTGGACCGTCTGTGACCCCGGTTCACAGAGGACTCCGGCACAGTGTAAACAGGCCCATTTGCACAAATTGCTATAAAAACAGCCAAACGCCATCCCTCTGCTGAGATCTGCCTCCCACTCTATCAAAGCCTTCTCTGTGCTGATAAATGCGGGATCCTTTGTGTTCTGCATGCTATAGGTTTAGTGCAGCAGCCTGAGTGTTCAGCAACATGAATGGGCATGTTCTGATGACTTTCACCTCCAAATCATTTACAGTCCCTGAATTATCAGTTATAAGACGATGCATTCGCAGTGGTCTTTAAGGCACGTTAACACCAAACGTGTTTATTTAAACTCTGGAGAGTTTACTTTTTCAGTTTGTTTGGGCAGATGAGAACAATGCCATATGGGCTCAGGTCTAGGTAATGTGACCAGGTTCAAGTAGAATGCAGTGCAGTTCTATTATTAGTGAGGACATAATCCAAACCAACAACAGGAAACCCAATAAATAAAACAAGGTTTTATAGGCACGAGGACACTGATGCTGAAATCAGATTTTCTTTTAAATGACTCATGGTTGTAAATGGTAAATGGTAAATGGACTATTACTTATATAGCGCTTTTCAACCATTGAAACGGTTCCCAAAGCGCTGTACAGTAATCTAAGGTTGTAAAGCCTCCAATATCAATAAAGGTCCCAGTGCTAATTTTTGGCAATTTATGAACCAGAGTAGATAAATTATAACAAACTACTTTACTGTAGCTCTGCTTTCTGTTTCAGGAGAAAGATTCAGGAGAAAGTACAGGTAGAGGCTGCTGTAGGATAGAATACCTTATCCCAGTCTCCCAAAAAATGACACTACCCTCCTTCAGTAAAACGAAAAAAGTCATAACCCTTTCCCATTTTTTCCCTGTACATTTCCTAAGGATTCAACTTTAAAAATCTGTTCAATTTATGGTATTCTGAAAAAGTGTGAATCACTGTCATTTGTTTGGAGTGTATATAGTGATTTTTCACCTTTGTTGTTGTTTAGTCAGGGTCAGGGGACCATCCAGTTTGTTTGAAATAGACGCATTAAGTGTGTTAGATAAAACCTGAATATTGCGGCTGCTCAAAATGAGGGTTTAGGATGTTGTACGTATATCTTTGGGGTGTAATGAACAAAGCATTGTGTGGGTATTCTGTCATTGTCATACATTTTTGGGAAATATTCATCAAATACAGCCAAAGCATAAATAAGGGAAAAATAATACAACAAAACTATTAAAAAGAAAAGGTACGTGCGCTCTGAAAGATTGATTGGGCATCCATGGCATATGCGGAGCACCAACAGCTGCACTAAAAGAACAAGGCTAGAAAATGAAAAAAGTTTGTAGCTGAAAGTAAAAAGTAGACTTACACAGGCCAGAAGAAGGTGGCAGCCGTCACTCCCTGTTTGAGCGCTGTGATCCAGATCTAGGAAACAAACAGTGCAGTCTCATTATTTTATCAGTCTCACATAGTTAAGTAGGATACTACTGAAGCGTTACCCTGGATACAAAAATAACATGACAGTAGACTAGAGTACACTATAAGAAGGACACCCCACTGTGTGTGGGCGTGTGGGTATAGACCCACTTCTGTTACTCCAACTGATACAAACCCATACAGGAGGTTGGGTTTGTAGGTGTTTGTCAGCTATTTTGACAGGCAGGACAAAGGGGGTGTCTATCACTGTTTTTACTGCATGTATATTTTTGTAACTGCATGTTCACTTTTGCAGAATTGCAAGACTGCCACATGAGGGAGGAAGGACTCCTTTGTTCTCCCAACAGCAGGAGGCTCTCATAGTTGACATGGTCCTTCAAAACAGTGCCATCAGACTGCGAGAAATACAGCAGCAGCTTGTTGAAGACAATGCAAATTTTGGACGAATCAACAGTGTCAGCCTTTCCACTATTGACCGTGTCCTCCAACGTAACAGGGTGCGCATGACGCAAGTGTACAGAGTACCCTTTGAGCGTAACTCAGAAAGGGTCAAAGAGCAACGATTGCAGTAAGACCCCATGAATGCATTTTTGTAGATGAAGCAGGGTTCAATCTGACGAAGAGGAGAAGGAGAGGCCGGAACATAATTGGCCAACGGGCCATTGTTGAAGTCCCTGGTCAGCGCGGTGGTAATGTGACCCTATGTGCTGCCATAAGTAATTGTGGGGTTCTCCACCGTCATGCCTTCTTGGGGCCGTATAACACCCTACATCTTCTTACATTTCTGGGAATGTCTTCAGGATGTCTTGTTTGGGCATGAGCAGCAGGATCATGAGCAGGCAGAGCATCCTGTCTATGTCATAGTTTGGGACAACGTCAGTTTTCATCGTGCTATCCAGATACGGGAGTGGTTCAACATCAACCAGCAATTCATAAATGTTTGCCTTCCACCATACTTTCCTTTCCTCAACCCAACAGAAGAGTTTTTCTCTGCATGGCGGTGGAAAGTACATGACCGACAACCCTATACCAGGGAAAATCTCCTACAGGCCGTATTGGCCTGTGGTGACGTAGGTGTGGAGTCTTGCCAAGGTTGGATCCGGCACACCAGAGGGTTTTTTCCTTGTTGCCTGGCTAGGGAGAACATTGCCTGCGATGTAGATGAAGTCCTCTGGCCTGACTCAGCGCAAAAATGTGATGCAGAATGAGTCACTTGATGAATTTGATTTTGCAGTTCCATTGTACTGTAATGTGCTTTCCATTTACATCTTCTTTGTCCTTTTGCAGTACTTTATTTTTGCTGTATGTAAATGCTGAATCCACTGAATTGTGATTTTTTTTTTTTTAAATGCTAAATGCAGTTATTGTTTATAAACAACAAACACATTTTCTGGAGCTACATACCCTGAACACAGCGTTTTCCATTTTTTGATGTAGTGTGTTTTTTGTTGTATGATTTGAAAACATTGTTTAGTTTTGAGCACAGATTAAACTGTTTTGAGGCGATTGTTTGATTTTGCAAGAAGAGTCAGAAGTTCTGTGAATGTAGTTTGAAAATTGGCATTTGTGTTTACAGTTTTGAGAAAAGGGTTTTTAAGAAATGCGTTTTAGCAATACTGTAACATCTGTTGTTAATCATTGGATAATAAAGCCTGTCAGACTCAGTTAGTTAGATCTGAGTCCTGCCATTCCCACTGTAGTTGGCTTCAAAAGAAAATTATTTTCTGCCTTTGTTGGCCTCTGATCTGTGGCCTGTCTTTGAACTAATGTTCAAAACCATACACTAAAGTTATCCATCGCCAAAGCAAATAGAAAAACAAAAGAAAATCCCTGTCAGCTCGCAAATAAATACACAATCACAGTGGTGATGAACTACAAATGGTACGAAGAAAGACTACAACAGAGAGAGGAGAACAGAAGAAAAGAGACGAGAAGAGAAAAGAAGAGCAGAGAAGAAGAGAAGAGCAGAGAAGAGAAGAAGAGAGAAGAGAAGAGACGAGTAAAGAAGATTAGAAGAGAAGAAATGAGAAAAGAAGAGAAGAAGAGAAGAGACTAGAAAAGAAGAGAAGAGACGAGAGAGACGGTACTTACTGGCTGTCCTCCCCACCAGCGATGATTGAGTTTCTCTCTGCTTCTCAGGGTGAAGGTGGCATCAAACACCGGGTCGTACATGGAGTTGCCAATGATACCATGAGACTCTGGGTAGAGACCCTGTGAGAGATTCAAACTGAGATTATGCTTAGGCCAATAATATTTGTCATGTAATAACCACTTGATTGGTCTTTTTTTCCTCTGTATTCCTTGCAAAATATTTTAAGATTTTACTATATAAGAGTGTGTGCATTACATGCATGCTTCAGTGCTACAGTAATGATAGTCATTTTAGGACATTTCCAATGGAGGACTGAACATTCAAATTTACTCAAATACTGTACTCAAACTATTTTGAGGTATTTGTACTTAACGTGTATATTTATTTTATTCTTCTTTTAATTAACTATATTTTGGAGGAAATTATTGTACTTTTTACTCCACTGCATTTAATTGACAGCTATAGTTACTTTGAGCTTAATGTGAACGTTAGTATGCTGTGGTTGCTTATATAATAACCACAATATTTCTATTCAGTGAAACCATAATGGAGTTTGGGCATATACTACATTCTTCATGAAGACCCTATATATGAGCAGCCAGGGAGCAAAAAGTGGCCAAACTTCCAGCTTAACTCCAAGCTGAAGATATCTAAGTATATTTAAAAGTCAACATTATAGTAAAATAACTGTAAACATTAGCACACTCACATTCTAACCTATTCAGCTTCAGCTATACTTAGTTAGCCTCAGCCGTACTACTAATGTTAGCAGACCATTTTAAGATACAGCTGAGGTCAACAATTTTTTATTACATTTATTACATTACTGACAAGTACAAGAACACCAGTGCTTTTGTGTCATACCGTAGCTAGTGAGTAGAGGTTGGGGAAAGTTTTGGAGGGGTAAACAGGCCTCATGTATGGAGCATGGGTTCCACACGTTCCTGAAAAGGAAAGCAGAGCAAAGGAAACTCCTCGATTAGCTCAGAGACACCCACAAATCGCATCGCATCACTTGTCTATCGATACTCATGACCCAACACCACATCAACATAGTCTTCCACCTAGCCAAGTACGTAGAGACCATACAGCTAAACCAAATCTTTGTCATAATCCCATCCATGTCTTACTCAGTTTCTCGATGTTGGGTATGACAGTATTTCCTCTCTTCACATAAGAAGCTCTAAATCCATCCACTGACAGCATGATGAGTGGTGGGCGCACAAACCTGCACACACACACACACACACACACACACACACACACACACACACAACATCAGAGGAGGAAGAAAAATGCTGTTATGTGAAATCAGACTCATCAGCCTAGTTCACTCCTCATGTGGCACATAAAAAAGCTTTAAAAGAGTAAAGAAACTGCACATTGCTGAAATGAGAGAATGTCCACACCAAGGATTTTGATTACAATCACTTGATAGATTGATCACTTTATTCTCCTTTACTGCCTGGATGTAAACGTACCCAGCAGGACATTCAGCTGTCTTGATCTCTTCACACTCATCTTGCAGCCATGAAGTGTCTCCTGAAACAACATGATCACAGGAGGGAGTGAGAGAGATAGAACGATGTGTTAACAACACAAACTAGAGAATGGCTGGTTTGGAAAAGGGAGAACATAGCCAATATTAAAGTCCTGATGTATTGTTAAAACTGTATTTTTGGACATATATATTTAAAGACATCTCAGAAAAGTGTTTTTTACATTTATACGAGAAGGCAACACTCCATGAAATGATCTTTCCTTTCACCCTGCTCTGTAAAAAGGAAGTTTGCACCTTGAGGAGCTGTAATGCTGTTCGAACACCATTACAAGGGAGAAGACGTCAACATTTTAACAACTTCAAAATTGTCAACATGTGGTTACACTGAAACACAAGTGAGTGACCTCTAGGGTGGGTGAATGTTGTACTCCCTTATTCCATAACTTCACATCTTGTTCCCCAGTACCTACTTGGTACGTACTGTACTGGTACACCGTACAAAAGATAACCCTGGAACTCCGCAGTAATTACGCTGTACGGTGCGGGCTGTAATCTAAAGGCTTACCAATTAATTCGGTTACTTAAATGCATGTAAATGCACAGATTGTAAACAAGCTTGGGCTGTTAACTGTAGCTTATAAGCCCAGGACAGACAGCGTTTTGTTCATATTTGTATTAAAGAAAAATCACCACAGGTTTTAGCATCTAAACTAACTGGGTACTGGGTTGGACGATTTTTAGCTGTTCAAAGTGACAGCTCACGAGCTAATTTGTGTTCTACCTAGCCTGCAAACTGAAGTTAGCAGAGCACTTTTTCTTGGTAGATTTTTGTTTACAAGCTTGAGACATATGTCCTGAAAATCTTGGATCGAGATTGTAAGCGTTTCCATGCAAATCAGGACAATTAAAGTTGCAAACCTTTACACAGTGTCTTGTAGTTGGTACAACAGTCTCCTCTGGCCAGACAGTCATCAGAGCAGTGGCAGGCATGTTGTTCATCTCGAGTCTCCCCACACCGACCTTTACTGCACTCATAACCTCCCTCTGTATACAGAAACACAGGAGGAGCTTTGGTTCAAAGAAGAAAAGATGTCCATGTAAGAACCAGCAGGGAATAAAACCTGTAGACTACCTTGATATTTACATAACTAATCTGATGAATTAGTGCTGAAACCACAAGCACTGAGAAATGAAAGGTTTGGCTGCATACTTTACAACTCAGCATTTCGGGACAAACATTGACAACACTGCATGGATTCTGGCCAAATTCTCAAGATGAGAACTCCAGATGAGAGTTGTAGCGTAGCATTTGACTCTGTCAGGGTGAAGACCCGAGTACAGCCATAAAAAACAAGTATATCATCATTTTCAGATTTTCAGGCACAGGGGCGAGGCAGTGGTAAGCCAAAGACCACCAGGGTGAAGGAGAGAACATAAAGTCAGACCACCAACACTGGAAGCAGCAGCGGGGGGGTTCTCTTCAGTGCCCCTTTAGTATTTTGGGGCTGTACCTCCTCCTGACCTTGGTTTACCAGGTTTTCATTGTTAACATAATTGTAGCTAAATATACTTGTATCAGAAGTAGAATCACTCAATATAGAAAATGCTGTGAAAATGAGTGTTCTTTTTGTATCACTGGATTATTGTTTAATTCATTTGTAAGTAGGATTTTAGGTGGAGCTAATATATAATGTATATAATATATATACTGCTGGGTAGTGTAACCTATAGCACTGCAACACATTTTATAGGCTCATATGTTTTGTATGTAAACGTTAATTTGTCAGATAAAAAAATACAATATTTCCCTTTGAATTGTAGTGGAGCAGATAGCATCAGATGGAAACACCTCAAATTTGTACTAAGCACTGGCTTTTCTGCCTTTTCTACAGAACTGTTCTAATTGTCATGTATGTTATGCGTAAAGTATCTGTTGACAAAGAATTTCTGAAAACGCAGAATAATGTAAATAAAAAGCAACCTATCCTTTCTCTCACACACAAACACAGCAGAGTTACAGCAACACATGACGGTCGCATTACACACCTGATTTTCCGTTTTACTGGAAAAAAAATCTTGACCTCCTGATGGATATTAAATGCCAGATGGCCAACGATTTCTTCAAGCTTAATTGCAAAAAAATCTGAGATGGTTTTATTTGGCCTGTCCGCCCTAACCTGAGTCCCTCTCCTCTGACATCAATCACACCACCAGGAACCTGGGAGTCATTTTTGTTTTTTTCAAATCACAGCAAATGTCCATTCATGTTTTTCTCTAAATTCAGTATATCTCTAAAATTAAACTGTGCAAGTGAGTGTGAATCATACTTTTTAACTATTCAGATACAGCTCAAAATAGCAGAACCCATAGTAACACCAATATAACGGTGTGTCTAAAGTCTAGTTTTGTCAGCTAAAATTTGCTCTTGAAGATAAAAGTACTAAGACAGAGGGCATAGAAAGCTACGTAAAAAGAAAGAGAGAAAAAAAAAAAGTCAGAAGACAAGCAGCAGGGAGGATGGTCGAGTACCTTTCCTGAGGCAGAGCTGATCAAAGTCCGAGCAGCAGCCGTTGTAGGTCTTACACAGGTTGTCACAGCGACAGTTCGGTGGCTCCATCTCAACCAGCTCAAAACACCTGTTCCTGCAGGAGCTGGAGGTCGGCACGTACTGAGACGCAGAGCGAGCTGAGGACCAAAGAAACAGAGATTCAACGAGGAAACTACACTTTAATGGTATCTGTATTTCCTGCTGTGGGGTGGAGTGGCTCTGCACAGCTTTGCACTTTGGTGTCTCCAAACACTGAAACACATAAACTGATCCAGTGGACCACCTGCTCCCAGACCAGAAACAGTTTCAGGTTTCAGTCAAGGCTGTGAGCAGAGTAATGTCCATATCAAAAATGAGTTTTAATTTGCTGTAAAAAAAATGGAAGTTCATGATCTGTTCCTATTTCTGTTACAGCCCAGGAGTCATTCCACAGTTTTGTCTGAACACATAAGTAAGACGCAGTGTTGATGAAGGTGCTCTATCATAGTGCAGATGAGTAAAACATGAAGACATCTTAAAGCTGGGGTAGGTAAAATCTGTGCAACCTCTGCAAAACCTTCCACCTCTCTCTGCTGCCTCGTATCACTCCGCTAAGCCCCTCCCACCAAACCCACAACTTTGACTGGCAGCAGAAGGAATCTGTTGCCGTTTTCCGCCATTGAATCAGGCTTTCGCCATCTGAAGGGACGTGCACGTGCATCTGCATTTGTAGCTCAGCCAATAGAAACGCACCATCTCTCTGAAATAACCTGTGATTGGTCAAAGTCTCCCGTCACGGGATAGATTTTCTGAAGCCTGAAAACAGAGCCAAGAGGAGGGGCAGAAGTAGAGGTTTGCTCTCAGACCACTTACACCAAAAAAACTGCCTACCCCACCTTTAAACACACTGTAATGAAACACAAAATGCATTTTCTACGCTTTTATCTTGTGTCCCTGCATTAACTGTTCTGCTGTCTCTCGCCATTTGTCAAATATATGTCAAAACATTTTTGAGCATTTAAATATAAAAATCCCTTGCTTTTCTCTTCCTGTAAAATGTTAAAAAGATATATTTGATGACTCATCCTGAACTCAGCAGTGTATAAATAAATGTATTGAGTCAAATGTGATTTGAGACAAGCAGTTAACCCCTCAGGGTTACCATAATTATTGTTTATGTATAATTAAGCCCTTTGTAGGATGTACAATCAGTAATTCTAAATAATTTTGACGTGTCATAGTTTCAGGTTTAGGTTCTTCGTCTATAATAGTGAAATGATGTGGAGCTGATTCTATTGATAGTGTATTGATATGCTTTTTAATGACCCCCAGTGTCTTAACCTATTGGCAGCAACCATATTTTATTGTTTCTTTTGTAAAATATTTATTAGAAGTTTGTGCAAGACTCATTTGAATTATAATTCTATGTCTATTCATGTTAATGTTTCTTTTTAATTTTCCTCTGACAAGGATATCTTGATACGTATGAATGGGATTAGATAATAATGATGTCACTAGTCATTTTGCTGTACGTATCCCTCATTTCCTTCCTGTGGGTATTTGCCTGAGGACCTGTAGTTGAAACATTGCTAATAAAATTAAAGGGAGCTGTGGTTTCTTTTCACACAGAGGAAAAATCCAAGCGAACTAAAATGCATCACTACAAACCACGTGGGGATGTTCACTCTGCTTATTGGTCAAATGTATCTGGGGCGGGAGCAAGAAAGTAAATATAGGAAGAAGGAACATTGCTGGTTCGTTCTCTGCTGCTAATAGAAACAGTTCGCGTGGTCTGTCACATCCCAGAATGCAAAGCTCATCTGGCTACAGGAGCCGTTTAGCTCAAACTTGCGGAGTACACTTGGTAGTTGAGTTGGATCGAGATCGGATCACATTCCCACCACAAACGAACCGCTCCAGAGTTTGTTTGCAACCGGACCGAGACCACCTCCTCTAAAGGGTCTCGGTATGGTTGTTTGGCTAACTGGGCAAACGCACCAGTGTTCGTTTTAACCGAACCAAACAGGTTGGGTGTGAAAACGCCATTAAAGTGGACCAACAGGAAAAGGGACTTGTGGCTTCACATTGTCAGTTCATTTGAAAGAGGACTCAGTTCTCTTTCTGTTCACACTATAGATCCTCTGGAGCTCAGACCTTTACTGCTTTGGATGTTGTTATGCATTATTATTAGCCTACGGTTATTACTTATTTATTAATTTATTACTTTTACCATCATCCTTGATTATCACAAAATATTTGACATAATCAATTGTACTTCATGCCAATGAAAGTAGTTTAACTATATTTGGAGAGAGAGAGAGCTGCGGTGGTGTCTAGATCATGGATGTATTGTAAGATCTGGATACTTGACCCAAAGATGGCACCTATTCAGTCAAGAATTGCTCGCCTTGAGCCTTCAAGTTTAATTCTGGGGTGTGCGGCCCACTGAATATGCGCAGTAGTGTTTCTCTTCTTTACAATGGTGGCCTATGGGGAAAATGCTTTTTGGGCTGCAGGGGAATTTTTCTGCTGCAATACCACAAGTGGCCACTGGGAAAGATTGGAAGCAAGGCTGAGCAGCGGTACCCTATCCAAGTCTTATTATACATCCATGGTCTAGGTGGTAACCCTAGATTTGCGAAACTCTCGCGAGATTTGTACGCATTGTTTCTTCACTGTGCGCGTTGTTTGTCATTGTTTACTGTTACCATGGAGCCACGAGAAGTTCTTTTGAGTTCTATGTTCTGTCTTTTAGAGTGCTCACATATGTGCAAAAATGCTGACTGATCGCTCTGAGTTCGTATGGAGGGCTGAACGGGACCAAGTGTGAAAACACCCTAAGAGAAGGCCTCTTTAAAGCTACTGTATATTGTCCAAAAAATGCATGAATGGCTGCACTGTTCACGTGTCTTCAGAGGAAATTAAAAAAGTATCAACCTGTACTGACCTGCAGTCATAAATGCTGTAGAATTATAACATACTACTTTATCAACAACAAAATTGTGGTTGGTTATATTTGATCATTTCTAATAATAACTGTGACAAAAGGTCTGTAAGCCATGTGCCCAAACTTCCTAAACTTTAAATCCTCTCCTGGGAACCTAACTAATAATTCATTCTGGTAATTCTGTCTCACTATGGGGACACTCCCTTCCCTACAACACAATAACACTTGTGTCCACTAAGCACCCAAAGGACAGTGGCCCGGGTTGGATTCCGACCCACAGAGTGAGAATCCCTTGGGCTAACTGAAGACATCCTGGAGATGTGACAGTGAGACAGAGTAAACGTATTGCTACGTTTCTAACAACATGCTCCTTGTCCACTAGCTCGTGAAAAAACAACATTGCTCACAGAGAAAACCAAAAGATGCCACGTTTCTGTGTTGCTGTGTGGACATATGTGCGTGTCTGTGTGTGTTTTTGCAAGTACATGTGCATATGTACTCTATGTGGAGGAACTGAGGTGTTACACGTTAAATTATTTATGCTGCCCAGCTAGCTGGCACAGCAGTGTAGACTCAGAGCGTGGCACAGCATCAATGCACTCTTTGCTATAAGACACCCTCCCGCTCTGTCGCAGTAGGTGTGGACTACAGGTCAAAGGTGAAAACTTTGCATCTTTTCTCAGCCTGCTAGAGCACATACAGTGTCCTCTCGGTTCCATGAGTTTGAATTCTGACTTAGCTCTGCTAATGAAACTCTTTCTTTTGACAACTTTCCAATGTTAAAAGGAGATTAAGATAAATTGCTCCTAAAAAGTGTATTTTTTGGGAGAATTTCTAACTCCTTGTGCCCAAGTAACTAGATTAGAAACCATATTCATAGAGCTTGGTTGATTACATTAATTCTCAAAAATTGTTTAGAATAATGAGAATTTAGTTTTAAAGGGATGTGATGTGGTAGTCTGACTCAGACAATAGTTAGGTTAGGGCAATGTTCTTAGCAACTTTTTGGGTGGGAAAGAAAAGGTCAGGCAGGTTTTTTTTGGTCAAACTACTGTAAAATCAACAACGGCAACTTTCACGCTCAATAGGCCTTTTACACAGCAGACATTTTGACTTGTCACAGCAGGAAAAGCACAGGTTGTGTTACCAGTAACATTAATGATTAAATGTCCCAGTAAGCCATGACAGTGTGACAGTGAGCCTGCATGCACAATACCAGCACCCTGAATCTGGAGCAGCTAAATGGAATTCAGCCATTAGTCATTTTATTATATACACCTGTGCTTTTCCTACTGTGACATGTCAAAATGCTTTCTGTGAAAACGGCCTATGTTCTCCACTGAGAATGGCCTATTCCATTAAGTCAATACAAAGCATGTAAAAACCAGCTGATGCAGGATTCCTTCCTCACCCTGATCAGTGTGCTGACACTGTAGGCTGGTTTATTTGTACTTGTACATTACACTTGTACCTGTATTTGTTGGTTTGTATCTACTTAAATTTCAGAGACCATTCTGATCAGGCAAATCCTGTTTTTTGTTTACATTTTTTCCCACATTACAGTCGCTAAGATTGACAGCCGGCAGCAGATTGATTGCCTTCCATTAAGTTTGTATTTTTTACATTCTTCATGTAACAAATTTAACTAGAAAAGGCAATTTCTGAAGAAATTGCGGTGTGAATGCTGGCTGTTGAAAAGCTGACGCTAAACTGGATAGCTGGCTTTGAATGTTGAATAATACTGAAAATGTATGAATTAAGTGGAATATTTTAATATTTGTTGAAAAGCTTACGCTAAACTGGATAGCTGGCTTGAAATGTTGAATAATCCTGAAGATGTATGAATGATGTGGAATATAAATGTATGAATGAATGAATCTAGCTGAAAGTATGAATGACTAGATGTGAGTTGGAAAAGTGGAAATGGTCTAATTAGTATGAATGGGACTGAAAAGTTGAATACATATAATAATGTAAGAAAGATGTGAAACACTTTAAGGTTTGAATAGAGTTTGTAATGTATGAATAAATAGATATACCTTGAAAATGCTTGAAAATGTGCTTGAAATGGATTTCCCAGTCCTTTAATTTTGAATATCCAGCCTTGTCCAGTAAGTTCCTACCATCTAGGGCTTTTATTTTGAAAATTCGGCATTGTCTGTGGACACCAGGTAAGCTTCTGTTATCATCTATGGGCTTTTATTTTGAAAAAAACAGCCTTGTCCATGTCCCCCGCCCTCCCCCCAGTAAGCTTCTGTTACCATCTTGGGCTTTTATTTTGAAAAACTGGCATTGTCTGTGGCCACCCGATAAGCTCCTGTTACCATCTGGGGGTTTTATTTTGAAAATCCACCTTCCACCAGACTGTGTGTCTGGGTGTCTATATGTGTCAGTATGTGTGTTTCTATATGAGTGTGTGAGACACAGGTAGATTTGAATTGTGAATTCAGGATTAGGATTTGAAGATTTCTCCCATTATAAAAATATAAAGTAGCAAAGGCTGAAGTAGAAAAAATCCCCTCAAAGACAGAAAACCCAATTTGTTTGTGTGTTAATATCTGTGTGTCTGTGTTTGTCTGTGTGGTGTATTACTGCGTGTGTGTGTGTGTGTG
>LKNJ01005275.1:0-24463 GCA_002120245.1 Maccullochella peelii
TGTCAGGGCAAGCCAGATTATTAGACTCCATCCCCAAATTTTCATTCAGTTTGTTCAATACTCCACAATCAGGATTTCAGCATCTGTGGTCTGAGGTGCGAAACACTTTTCAACCCACATAGGCTAGTGCAGCAAAGTTTTTGCTCCTTCCAAAATCTAGTGTGGAGTTTAAGTTTTGATACAAAAGGTACATGCATCCTTGGTTTAAAAGAAGAGAATATTCTGAACTTGTGTTGCATTATTCTTTAACATTGAATAATATCTATTTACCTTCACGTTTGTAGGAATTCATGCGATAAATGCATGCACCCCATGTAAAGGTTTGCATCCAGCCCAATTTCCTGGTTATTATGCTCATATTGGATGATTTGGTAGTCCATGATTTACATCCAATTGCAGTAGCAACACAGGTAGTAGGTTGATGTTCATACAGTGAATAGTAAGGTGAGGAGGTCAGGGAGGTGGATAGGCATCTCAATGCATGTATTCTCTTAGACTCTCTCCACTGCTGTCTCTGGAGTCATACATCTTGTGGTGGAAATTCTGATTTCCCTTGTGGAGAAGTGAACAAATAAAATGATGATTCAACAAACAGTTGTCTTTTGAAGATTTAATTAAGCAGAAGAATAAAAAGTAACAAATAAGGAGCAAAAATAAAATAAGTAAATAAGCAAATAACAGGTAAGGATAAGCACAGAAGAAGCGAACAATCTATTTCAGCTATTTCAGCTGAAAGGCCAGAGATCATGCACACGAGCTGTGTGCGGTGAGTCTGACCCTGAAGGTCGGAAACAGCCACATATTTATAACAGCATGAAAACAACCAGGCAAGGGAGACATAATACTGTCGGGCCTTGGTCTAAGCATCTGTCTCTTACGCTAACAAATCATCCAAGCATTAATACAAGACAGACTGTTCTCCTGTCGCCCCTTGAAGGACACAGGGCAGGCTGTTGTTCAGAATCAAATGTACCAAAATACCAATGTGTTAGTCAGATGAAACTATAACACAGGAAAATAATAAAATACCATAAAACACTCTTAATGATAAATGCCCGTACATATCTCAGAATCATAAACTCATTATTAGTATTACTATTATTATATTGCTATTAGTATTATTTGTATTAACATTAACCTTAATACCATTACCACTACTGTTACTTTACATCTGTATGTAGAACTGAACTGTTCCCTCGTTCTCTCCTCTCTCCCAACCCAACCGGTCGAGGCAGATGACCACCCACCCAGAGCCTGGTTCTGGTTCTGGTTCTGCTCGAGGTTTCTGCCTGTTAAAAGGGAGTTTTTCCTTGCCAATGTCTCCTAGTGCTTGCTCTTGGTGGGAAATGTTGGGTCTCTGTAAATATAAAGAGTCGGTCTAGACCTGCTCTATATGAAAAAGTGCCCAGAGATAACTTTGTTATGATATGGCGCTATATAAATAAAACTGAACAGAATAACCACACTTCAGTCAGGACACTCTTGTCAAGGTTTTAACCATTTATTGCAGCAATATGCATTTTAATTTGGAAGTGTGGCTCTGCTCATGTGATGCTCTGGAACAAATCTGAGCAAACTTGAAACAGATTGTTCCTGAGCTGACAAACCCCCTCGGCAGAGCCTGAGATACACAACATTTAATGAACACATGTTAAACATTCAAAATTCACGTACGATTAAATGCTAATACAGGAGGAGGCTGGGGAGGTGGAGGGAGTTCCATTTCTGAAAGCAGGCAGCAGTGTAGCAGTATGGATACAAGGATTCAAGGTTAATTTATTTGTCATTTTACAACACATGGTTGCACAGTGAAAGTTGTACCCCCCTTCACGCTATACACACACTCAGAACATATATGCAAATATTCAAAATTAGAATAAAAACATATACGATATATACAGTTACTGTATGTACAGTATGTGCAATATCAGTGTAATATGAGTATTTTAAATTATAGTGCAAATAGAAAGACTTTGGTTTTAGTGAGAATGCGGGTAGTGCAAAAGGTAGTGGTATGGTAATGTGCAAAACCAGCATAACAGAAAGTTCCATGTCATTTCTGTCATTTCTTTATGTTGGAGTGCGGTGGATGAGGTGGAGTTGAGGTGTCTCACAGCCTGAGGAAAGAAGCTGCTCTGTAGTCTGGTGGTATGGCAGCAGATACTTCTGTATCACTTCAGTCAGACGGAAGCAGGGTGAACAGGCGGTGGCTAGGGTGGATATTGTTTTTTAGTATCCTTTGCACTTGCACCTCACCTCTCCAATATCACTGATGCTCGGTAGATGGGTACCAATGATGTTCTGGGCGGTTTTAATCACCCACTGCAGAGCCCTCCTGTCCTGGGCCGTGCATATCCCATGCCAGTTTGTTTCAGTCAGGATGCTTTCTATTGTTCCTCTGTCAAAGTTAACAAGAACTTGGCATGGGGAATTTGCCTTCTTAAGTTTCCTTAAGAAATACAGCCGTTTCTGGCCTTTCTTTACTAGGGTGGAGATGTGTGATGACCATGACAGATTCTCTGTGATGCTGATTCCCAGGAACTTAAAACTGTTCTACCTCAGCTCCACTGATGTAGACAGGAGTGTGTCTTCGCCTCTTCTTTCCTAAAATCAACAATCAGCTCTTGGTTTTGCTGATGTTGAGCGGTAGGTTGTTCTCTGTGCACCACTTTGCAAGATTGTTAATTTCCTTGTGATATGAATATATTGTTTGAAATAAGGCAGATGATGGCAGTCATCCGCAAACCGCAAACTCCACAAAACAGAGTTCTTTCCGGTCATGGGTGTACAGCGTGATCAAGAGGGGGCTGAGCACACACCCCTAGGGGCCTCCGGTGTTCTGTACTAGAGTGGAGGAGGTGTGAGGTGTCCAAATTGTCTGGGGTCTGTTTGTGAGGAAGTCCAGTATCCAGTTGCAGAGTGTAGTACTCAAGCCCAGAGTGCTACGTTTGTGAACCAGTTTTGTGGGGGTGATTGTGTTGAATGCTGAGCTGAAATCAACAAACAGCATTCTGATGTAGGTATTGTTCTTTCAAAGTGTGTGAAGACAGAGTGGAGGGCTGTGGAGATGGCATCTTCTGGTGATCTGTTGACTCTCAATGCAAACTAGTGAGGGTCCAGGCTAGCTGGGATGTTGTTTTTGATGTGCTGGAGAACCAGTTTCTCAAAGCACTTAATCAGAAACGGGGTGACTGCCACAGGGATGTAGTCGTTTAGACTAGACACTGCAGACTTTTTTGGTCCAGGGACGATGGTGGCTGTCTTGAAGCAGGTGGGATGTTAGTAACGGCCTTGACTACCTGGTTGGCACATGTTCAAATAAACGGCTAGGGATGTTATCAGGCCCAGCAGCTTTACTCATATACACTCTCAGCAGGGTTATTCTACTTTCTACTTTTCTCACATCCGCTGTGGATACTGACAGTGGCCGGTCCTCTGGAGGCAGAGTAGACTTTGCAGCTCATCTGGCAACGTGGCCTCACACATGATGGGGTGCTCCTGCTTTTGTAGCCTGTGATGGTCTGGATCGCCTGCCACATGTCTTTGGTGTTCTTGGTGTTGAGGTCTCTCTCCAGTCTCTCCTGATGCCTCCGCCTTTGCCACCTTGATGTCAGCTTTCAGTCTCGCTCTGGCGGTGCTGTATGCTTCCTTGTCACCTGACCGAAAGGCAGCTTTTTTGGCTCTGGATAGGGCCCTTACCTCTCCATTCATCCAGGCTTTCTGGTTGCGGAATTATTTTATTGTCTTTGTGATTTGGTTGGCCAGGTCTCTTTAAAGATGTGGGCACAACAGTCTCTGATTTCCTGTTGCTGGGTTAGCCTGAATCTTATTTTATCCATTTTATTTTCCATGAAGTCATCCTTCTTTGTCTCTGTCCATGTTGTAATCATCAGAGGCAAACATCAGGAGAACTCCAACCACTCTGCTCTCCCTCCTCCTCTCCTCCATTGTTCTTCTCCTCTTCCCACTGTTAGGCAGTGTTGAATGGGTTATTACCAGTGTCTTTCCATCCTATCCAGGGTCATTAATACATGTCAGCTCTGTACACACCAACTCCTCACTTCATTTATCCCAGCACGCCTTTCAATTTAATAAAAACTACCGCAGCAGGACATAGAGAGCCTGTTCTTTTTTCCCCATGCTGCCCAGCCCAATCTGTATGGAATATTATATCATTCAAAAAGGTCTGTAACCGTAGTTTTGTAAACTTGTACATTGTGTTTGTATCTGTAAGCTTAGCTTTGCAAATTTGTCCATTGAAGTTTGTATCTGTAAGCGTAGTTTTGTAGACTTTGTACATTTTGCTTTCTGCATGCAAACTCCATTTTGCAAGTCTGTGCATTCAGACACAGGCTTGCAAACTCACTTTCACAATCTGGGTGGCAAAAATACTTGTACTATGCGCTCACAGACTTTTGACTGGTTTACTGTGTGGTGATGTTTTGTACACAGGGTGTCGCAAAAGAAACAGGCTATCCGCAACAGAGAGAGGGCAGGATCTCTAGTTTCTGACCATTTAGCGTCTTTGGAATTGCTACGCACAACACAGTTGGCTAGGCAACACTGTATGACAATCCTGATCGCGCTCAGTCAACTCAAAGCCATGTAAAGAGATCCAACCCTGAAAGATGGACTCCGCCAACATCTCCACGACCACCAGTAAAACAATATACATAAACTTGTGTCCGATGTAACATTTACTTTTTTGGAAAGGCAAAAAAACCAAAATGTTTAGAATTGGCCATCCTAGTCAGGTAACAATAACATTTCTTTTTCAGTAATAAAATATAGTATATAATAAATATATATAGTGAGTAGAGACACTAGCATTACCCCCATCCCATCCAAGGACACTACAAACAGACTGGTTAAAGTTTACTTTATGCTAACATGAGTTAGCTGGCTGGCTAATGTTAGCCTGACTAGGATGGCCCATTATTAAAAAATATTTCTAAATATTTAACTTTTTTTTTTTACCTTGTTAGTGTACCTGCACTGTATATCCTGTGTTGTTGAGATACAAGTGAATATATTTCTAGCTGTTGTCTTTCAGTGTTCCTGTGCTATAAATCTTGCTGAGATGCAGGTGAATGCATGTCTTGTACCCGCAAGTCAGTGTACCTGCTTTCATAATCCACCTATGCATGCACACACTTCTGAGCACTTAATTCGCAAGAGGTCGCTTGCCAGCCATTTTTGACTAGCAAGCTGCAACAGGACACATCCCACAAGAAAGGGAATTCCTTTATGCAGGACTTGTAACTTTTAAAGTAGAAAAATTTGCTTCACGGGGATTTCTCAGTGCCTGATGGGAGGAGAAAATAGAAGGATGGAGTGGAAAGAGCAGCAGAGGGAAGTGTTATCCATTGTTAATATTAGCTGTGACATGCTTCTGGCATGGGGTGGTCCCATGTTGCATACTACCTGCTAAGCTGACACATGGGTGACAATAACACCAGCCATTAAAACAAGCTGAGCCTGTTGCTGCACCCACTCCGAATGAGGATCACATCAATAGGACCACAGAGGGTGGGGACTACTTGCTGATTGACCTTTCCCTTTTTTTCACTTTTGCTTTTCATCTCGGTTCTCCATACTGCCTCATTTTGTGAACGTGCTGAACAAAAATAGCGTAATGCTCTCTATTGATATTCATTGAGAGAAACCTGCAGGGATTGAAATTACTTTCTTTGTTTCATGTGGCGACCTTCAAAAATCCTGAAGACCACCTCCCCACACTAAGTCTCTCTCTCTCTCTTCATGAATAAAGCCAGCAGTGGAGGTGTTTTAGCGATTCAGCTCTTATTTGCCTGGCTGCGGTGGCTTCCCCTGCACTATCTCGTGGCCCAAGGGAGGGATTTAAGCCTGGCTGAGAAAAAATCTAATATTTCTTCAAATACAAATCAAATAGAAAACAGCGAACAGCCTCTTCATCTTTGTGTGTGTTTGTGTGTGTGTGTGTGTGTGTATATGTTTGTCTCTGTGTGTGCTCATTTGTGTCTGTGCTGAAGAGGACGATGCTCGCTCCTCGGCCAGGAGAGAGGCCCCTTTGTTAAACACTGTGATTTAGATTTAGAGAGCTCGGGGAGATTTAAAACACACACACACACACACACACACACACACACACACACACATACAAATGTGTATGGTCCCACACAAAAAGTGTGTATTGTCTGCAGTTTTTCACAGAAAACAAGCAGGCCTTTAATTTTATAATTTGGGAATGATCATCTGCCTCATATACAGCAGAATGTCATCAGCATAGCAGTGAAAATTAATTCCATGAGTATAGTTTGCAACTGGTTTCAACACATGGTGCTTAGGGGCATTACGAGGTGGTGCCAAATTCATTATTTCCTCTTTGACCGTCTTGTTTTGGTAGAAAGGTGCTGAATCCAAGAGACTAGAAAGGGCTGTGCTTAAGTCACTGGTACAATTTTAAACAGGGCCTGTTGCTGTAGTGAAAGGAGCCAGGACCACAGACAATCACTCCCTAAATGCAGCTAAAGTTGATGGACTAATGTGGCGAGTGTTGAATACATCAGCACCAACATTACAAGGACAGGATCAAAGGCCATATTCAGGTGGAGATCACCAATAATTAAAATTTAATCAGAATGAGTAACAAGGTCTGAGATAAAATCTCCAAATTCTTCTAAAAATTGGGAATACAATGTTCTAGAGAATATCACAAAGTGGAGATTGATGCCCTGGACAAAGCAATTCATAGTTTATGGAGGTGGTTTAAATACAAGAGCCTCAAATGAGTTTAATGTAATGTCAAGTTTGGAGGTTAAATTGAAAATAGATTTATAGATTAAGGCAACACCCCCACATTGTTTAGTAGCCCGAGCCACATGGGCATTGGTATAGTCAGGTGGGGAAGCTTCATTTAATGGTAGGAAAACAATTGGTTTTAGCCACATACACCAATCATATCCAGACTAGGCTGAAGAATCAATTAATTTATCAGTAAGGCTTTGGTAGTGATCGTATATTTATGAAACCAAATTTGAGGTTCTTGTTGGGGCTGCAGCTTTCAGTAATAGGCCAATCTGTAGCGCTATCAGTAGATGACATATTAATTGAACCAAGATACCTTATATTATTATTCGAAAATTTCTGTGGCCTGCGCATGCAGCGGTGTGGGGATACATTTGTGATTACCTTAGATATTTGTTTTGTAGGACTTTATCAGGTGATGTATGGGGGCACTTCACTGCCAGTGGTAGGGATGATAATTCGATTTTTGTGATTCACACAATTAGGGAAAGAGAACTTGTGAGTTAAATGGCAGGGGTGAGAAACAGTCTCAATGTTGTAAACCAGGCTATCAGTCTGATAGTCAACACTGTGAGGGTTTCCATTGCTGGACATATTAACTAAAGTATTGGACACCAAACCCACTATTATAAACCTAGCAGACTCTCTAATTACCTGCGACCTGCAGAGCACTAAGGCCCTAAAGTAGAACTTGGCGTAAACACCTGACTATATTCCTAGATAAAATAGTGACGCTTATGCCAGTAGGGGGAAGGCCGTATGCCTTCAGAAAGAGAAAAGGCCACTTATACTGTTCCTTAAACACTGGCATTTTTGGAGCTTGGCATACATTAGGGATTACAAGTCAGGATACCTCTTCCTCTTCAGCTTCAATTTTGTGGGTCTTGTGGAAAGTGAAGTTTGCAAATATGTCACATTACACTGGTGTGATAAATACCCAAACATATATTCACTTCCATCTGCTAATGTTTTACATGCACATTTTTATGATTAGAGTTTGGGGATTAATGAGACACATATTGTAAAGTTACACATAATAGACAGAATCAGGAAATACATATATATATATATATGTATATATATATATATATGTATATATTGTGGAAGGCAGCTGGAAGGCCCGGATATTGGCTAGAGCAGATGGACATGGCAGAGTATCTGCTTCCTCTATCTGTTCTGTCAGGAAACACATACACACACACACACCGGACTGCTATATTTACCTGGTGTGGTCTTCCTGCCCTGTCAGTGGTCCAGGGTAGTCTTGTCCCAACAGTCAGGCCAGATGGTTGCTGTAGTTCTGGGAATTGTTAGAATAACACAAACGGAATCTGCACCCACTGAGCGGATGGCAAATAAATCTGGTGATCAAAAGGGAATTAATTACATAGGGTTAGAATTCATAAGAAAGCATTGGTTTTGCCCCTTAAAAGACCCTGTCCTGAGTTAGTTAAAAATGAAAGTGAAATGAAATAACAGCAGCCATGTGTAGAAATCTAACACAGAAAACATGGAGGAGTTTGCATTTCCTAATGGAAGAAAAATGTGTCTCAATGCAAAGTTTCCATTTTATCTGGCTCATGGCACATTGGCGTACAACCGAGTAAGACTTGTCTGAACAAGTTTTAGACACTCACGGATAACAAATCTTCTGTGACTGTCAGGATATTTCAGTGTTCTTTAATAGTCTAAAAGTCTTTGAAATTAGCATGAAAATGTTTTAAAATTTGTATTTAGAGGTAATTGTTAAAGTTATGGAGATTATTTTCATTAATTTTGACACACTAAAAACTTGCTGGGCAGAAGGCTGGTGAACTCCCTGCATAGGTTCCCAGGTCATCACAAGAAAACATTAAGTACACGCAGTCATACAAATCATTAAAAATGGCAGTTAGCATTGTATGTGTACAAGTGTTACATCTTTCCTTTTTTAGAATAGCACAGAGAAATTAAGTTGCACGTCATTGCGAAATAGGTGCTGCTGAAATCTTGGTGATTTAGTGACTACCTGTGCCCTCTGTTGCTGACCGGACAGTAAGTTAACACAGTTAATTAAAGGGGATGTATCTGTACCATCCACTCCTTTCTCACTTACCTTTATGCCGCGTCTCTCTTGTGGAGCAATTAATACTCCAGCAGAGCAGGGTTATATGCAGAGGTATTAGATGGTGCTACACAGAAACAATAGCCTCCTCCTTTTGGGATTCCCTCTGTCTTCATGTGTAGGGTTTTCTTCAGTTGTGATGATTATAAAGACAAAAAACACTGAACCCACTTGAGTCAGTTGGGAAGTAGTACAGTATATGGAATACAGTGTCTTCAAACTATATTAGGGTACATATCACACTTTTATAGTCTTGATATCCTGGTCTTAAGACCGTCTCCTTTTATCCTTATACAGTTATATCCTACAGGTCTAAATACCCCATCTTTATACAGTCATTTCAAACCAAATCAAGTCTAAATATACCCCCTCCTCATGTCCTTATTTAGTCATGTTTTGTAGAACGGGGGGTGGGGGGTGGGGGGTTTAACGTTGAAAGGTTGTCCATTGCCACTCTAATTATTACAGGGGACAAACATGACAAAAATGGACAAAAATGAAATTGTGACACTGTTTCTACATTTCGTGTTACTAATCAGCTGACATATACATATCCTAATATGTCTACGCTATAATCAAACAATATTGGCCATGCCACTGACCTGTCAAACTCTCATTCCCGATGTTGTCTGGACACTGAGCAGTGCTTCCCAGTTCCCGGGGAATGCAGACAACAAATAGGCCTATCTGATTAGCTGTTCTAGAGATGAGAAGACACTGTCTAGAGGCAGAGAGTCTCCAGACAGAGCTGGAGCTTGAACTTTGACCCTTCTCTATAATTGAATTCTAATATGAGTGGGTCAATCCTGCTGTGTCAAGAGTTTAAGACAAACTTCAACTCCATCCTCTACAAGTTATGTTGGCCAAAACTGATTATGCTCTACAAAGTGCCCCTGTGGTAAGTTCGTGAGAAGAGTTTAGAAAAGTGGAATGGAGCATGGAGTACTGTTGCACGGTGTACCGATACCAAGAAGGTAGGCTACCGCGATACCCTGCCGTACCGATACTTTGTGTGTAAGGATGACAGTGTTTTAAAAAGAGCCGTATTTCCTATCAGTTGCGTCGGTGTGTGAGAGAGCATCAGTGTGACAACAGGGCAGTGTGTGTGCAGCGTTCTGCTACTCCCTGCAGCCGGGTTCACACAGGAGGCACCACGTGGAGGTGCACAGGCACCTGTGCTAATAAGAGGCTTGATCAGGCCCTGCTCAGTTTTCCCTTTGTTTGCTGCAGCATTTTGGTCTGTATGTGATCTTCACCAGCTGACTGGGCACCAGATACATTATTTGAGTAAGTTATGGATGTTTGGTGAATGAGTGTTGGTTTGATTAACATTTGTTTGTGTGTTTTTGTTTGCTAATTGTTTTCCATTTGCTTTTTCTAGCATTTAAATCATCTGTGCCCATCAGCTTTTAAGTGGAAATCCTCTGTAAAGACAATCAACTGTTAAATGGCTCTCATCTCCGGTCTTCGTACTTTGACTGGTATGCCAATGCAGAGGCTCTAAGCAAGAGCCAGCTACCACAGAGCTGAAGTTCATCTGATTGTGATACATGGTAGAATATGCATCCTATTTCTTGAGAGAGAGAGAGAGTGTGAGAGAGAAAGAGAGGGAGAGAATCCTGGAAGTGGAGAAGCACCCGGCAGCACAACAGCAAAAAATATTTTTGAGAAAGATGTTTTAGGTTTTTGTCGTGGTATCGTTTCAGTATTGGTATTGAGATACTTTAGGCTGGTATTGTACCGAAGTCATAATTTTGGTATCGTGACAACACTAGCGTGGAGTCAATTCAGGGGAAAGGGTTGGGGTTAGCAGGAGAACTGTGTTTCTATTGGCTATTGTTTCTGTGGAAGGTGATCAGGTTGAATGTCGCAGTTTGGGGATGATGAAAGGTTTTATGAAAGCTTTAGCATGAGACCAGAGGCTATGCCTCCCTTCTCTCTGTCTCCCCCTCTCCCTGTCCTCCAGCTGCAGATAGTGCTTGCTCATCACAAATTCAGTTGATTGTTAATAGCTGAAGTTTGTTTTCCTTGGTGGACGAGGGACTAGGCTGTGACCCACACTGCTTAGAATGGCAGCTTTCTCACGTCCTTCACTGTCTGCCCCTGACTCCCTTGTTTTCTTTGTTACTCATTCTCTCCCTCTCACCTTTTTCTTTAAACTCCAAAGTTGTGCTCATCTTTTTTTCATCTCAGTCCCTGCTCTCCCCCCAAATCTCTCTCTCTCTCTCTCTCTCTCTCTCTCTCTCTAAACAGGGTTGAGTCAACACAGATGTGTTAGGGCAGAGAGTTCTAGAAAGTGGGGTCACGTGGATAGAGGGAACAGGAGGCTGTGGTTATGGCTTTGAAGAGACGGTGTTTGAATTTTTGAATTGAATCCGTTGTGGGTCAGGGAACAGGTGGACGTATTTTAGGACAGGAGTGATATGAGTGAATGAGGCGAGCAGCAGAGATGTTGATGTACTGACGTTTATTGAGGACTGTTGAAGATGTAACAGTAAAAAATATCATTGCAGTCGAGTCTGGATGTAATGGAGTCTAGATCAGCCTGCAGCAGAGTGTCAGAAGCAAAGGAGGAGAGGAACGGGCTCTAGACAAGAGTGAAACAAGGCAGTTGGGTTACTTAAATTGTTAAACACTACATGCAATTTATAAATCTGGTCGAAGTAGATTACACCCATAAAATAATAATAATAATAGTTCCATATTTACAAGAAAGTAAAGTCTGAGTCATACATGTTTTTTCTAGATTAATATTGCTAATGAAATGTGAAATACACTTATTTTTGTAATGTAACTTAAGTTGCCTCAGTGTCAGTATCATGAGAGACCGAGCATTATGAACCATAGAAATACTGTAGAGGAAAGGGAGCAAGGGCTCCTGCTATTTCTGTACTGATCCCACCATCTAGTGGTCAGACTGCTACACTGCAAATATGCCTGAGCATATTTAAATATACAGTTCTTAATATTTTAAGATATTTTATCCTAATATTATCTTAATATTTGAAATATATTTTTATTTTGTGATTTTCATGAACACTTGCATCAACATTATGTTTGATAGAACTGAATTTGTCATTCTCTCTGTGTGGTATTTTGTGAATGGATACATTTTGATTCATTGCATTGTCTGTATGTTTTCTTGTTTACACACTTACTACATGTACTGTACTTTCTCTATTTCATAGTTTTTTATTCATGTTCATTCACACAATATATTTCTAGTTGGCGTTAGTTGCTGTCTAGTGTCATCAGTTGTTTATTCTTTTTTCTGTTCCAGCTTCTGTACCCATCATTTAAAGTTAGCTGTAATCTGTTCTTATATCATCATCTATGTTTTTGCAGAATCCACGCTCACTTCCTATTGTTTAGACATCATGAGTCAACAGAGAGATTCAAAGTGGTCTGAACTTATCAGAGGTAGCAACCCAATCATGAAGCTAAATATCTGAGTACTCTTCTGAAATGTGTCGCTCTTCAGTCCAGATTGTAGTGTCTGTGTGTATTTGGCAGCAGAGTGTTTGAGCTGCCAACAGATGGCAGTGTAAACCTGCACTGCTGTCAGTATTAAAGCCTGGAGAGCAACACTGTCACAGATCCACTCGCACACAAATACTGTCCCAC
Organism: Maccullochella peelii; assembly: GCA_002120245.1. Taxonomy (NCBI): domain Eukaryota; kingdom Metazoa; phylum Chordata; class Actinopteri; order Centrarchiformes; family Percichthyidae; genus Maccullochella; species Maccullochella peelii. Next base: position 12,515 of record LKNJ01005275.1, read on the forward strand.
TGGCCAATGGTCTTTTTTGCGGTATAGACACACTCTTTATGGATGTGAGTTTGTTCATTCAGGCCTAACAGACTGTTTGTGTAAATGAGATACAGACTAAGGATGACTCAGGTTCACTCTCAATCACACCATCACAATGTAATATAATATGTAGAATAGAGACACGGATAGAAATATATATATATATTATAACCTGTTTATTTTAGTGTTATCACTTTTGGATTAGCCAGTATTTAATAAAAAAAAAACCCACACAAATCATCATAGGTGAGCCCTGGACGGACTGAATCTTCCCATTTTCGAGATGAATAGTTGGTAATGCGTGTTGAGTAATTTACCAAATGTTATGTTCAACAGTGTCATACTGCATTGTTTTAATAAAGTATTAACAAACATGATGAAATTCTACATATTATTGACTAAGCTGATTGAAATATTCATGATTCTTAAGAATAAGAAAATATAAATTCACCAGCCACATATGAAGTTATGTTTAACATCATATTAACAACAGCAACAAAAATGATATTGATCTGTTGAAAATGACACTTTTCAACACAATCTGTAAGCGTGTAGACCCTGCCTTTGTGTGTGTGTGTGTGTGTGTGTGTGGGTGTGTGTGTGGGTGGGTGGGTGTGTGGCTGTGCGCACGCATGAGAGAGAGAGTATAAGTCACAGAAAAAAGGAAAACAAAAACAAAGGCAGAGAAAAAAAGATTTGGTGTATTTCAGCCAGCTACCTTAGGTTTGTCTGTGTAGCCTACTTGTGTGTGTGTGTGTGTGTGTGTGTGTGTGTGTGTGTGTGTGCACTCTCCAATCAACCCATGCACAGGGGCACAGCTGTACAGGAGAAATAAGACTCAATAAGAGCGAAATCCCGGTGAGTTTTAAAACGCTGCATTTATTTCCATTATTAATTATAGTCATTACAGTACTGCTGTCTTCTCCCGCTGAGGGGGGAGGGAGGAGAGGAGAGATCAAGAGAGGGGAGAACAAGAGAGGGAGGAGAAAAGGATGAGTAAGAAATAGGAGAAAAAGAGGGATGAGGAGGAAAAACAGGTGTGCAGTAGAGAAGCACAGAGAGGAGAGAAGGATAGGGAAGGAGTATAAAAAAAGAGATTGAGAGGATGATTGAGCGAGTTGGTTAGAATGTTTAGCTTGGCATAGTTTTTTTGCTCTCCACATTTACACTTACTTACAGGTCTTTCCTGGGAAAAACTCACACACCGCAAAGTAGTCAGGGAGATCACGACATGGCTTAACAGACGGAAGAGTGTCATAAACACAACAGAACAGAGACATTTAAATATAACATTAAATCCACTAGTTTGAATTTGTAAATTATATGACACACTTTATCAATTGATCGTGGTCTCAGTCTGCTGTTCATTGCAACCACAGCTCTGTGCCCTTTTCCAAAGAAAATCTAGTAATTTCTTCCTCTAGACAAAAAACAAATAAAAATATCTGTGAATCTGCGATGTTGCCTCGTACTCCACACCTACAAAAGACGCAGCTGGTGTAGACATTAAAACAAGACTTAGTGTGTAACTACAGTTCTACGAATTCAGGATGAAAGAAAGATGTACAGGCATTACCATGGCTGAAGCATTTCTGTGTAGACAATCAGGGGAAGATAGAGGGATGTTGGAGCAATGATCTGACAGAGCTGTGAGGGGGGTGGGGAGTGTCAGTGGCCGAGGGGGTGGGGTGCGTTTCTGCATTTGAATTCATTTTTATGATTTTGTGAAGGGAACTTGTTCAAGCTAAAATCTGGTGTTAAGTTTCTCTGTAAGGATAAGACAGAGCATACTGAACACCGGTGGATATTTCATTTCTATTTCTTTCATGTCTGTATCTAGCCTGCATAGCTGAATTTTGTAAATCTTTAGTAAAGTTACTGCTGTGTTTAGGTGTTTTGTCATGTGGTGTTTCCCTTATATTGTCCGCTTTGTGTAGATATAAAATACAGCGCTCCCTCAGACCTGAAGGCCTCAGCACACTGTAGTTTCCCAGAGAAATGTAGAAACATCTGACCTGCTCCACATGGAAGTGTGTCACATCTTAAAGACACTCAGTAATCTGAGAGCATTATGCACATGAAATGTGATGTATTTACAGATGATACAGGATGCTGGGGCAGAATACAGTATGGTAACAAAGGTGACCAATGCGATAAACTGACGGGGTCACAGTGTTATTTATGGAGAGGAACAGTAGATAGATAGATTGTCCTCAAAAGGGGATATTTGTTTCCACAGAGTAGGGGGGTGTTAATGACTCAGTGATTGGTTACTGGTTGGAAGTTTTGTTTACACCTAATTTTTTGCACTGATAATGGGTATCTACCTCTTTTACATTTGGCATGTGGCACTTAATTAGTCATACCTATTATATTAGGATAAACCCGCTGAGATTCATCATCTCATTTTTAATGGGGTCGGATGCAGAAATAATTCTTGTCACAGGTACATGTAGATGCTGAAACACTTGTACATGCATTCATCTCTGGTCAGTTAGACTATTACAATACCCTCCTCACTGTTCTACCTAAAAACACTTTGGGCTGACCACAGTTCAATTCAAAAGGCGACAAGAAAGAGCACAGAAAGTTGATGACATCCCAGCTGTTCTCAGATCTGTGCATTGAACTCTGGTTAATTGAGCTTTAGAATTGATTACAGTATCCACGTCTTGTCTACACAGCCCTGCATGGCCTTACTCCTCAGAACCTTTCTGACCTGCAACATTAAAGTTATAATGCTTAAGATCTTCATTATATCAAATCCCATTTTTTATGCCTATTTATGGCATTTTTTAAAAGCAATATTCATTCAATGTCTTTGCATTTGCAGTGCATTGTATTGTGGAAGAGGCATTGTTGTTGTTGACTCTCTTTTTATTGTCTTTATTTCCTTCCTTTCCTTCAAGAGAAACAAAACATGGTACATTTTTAATTCCTGTAGTGTGTGTTGTGAATACAGTGTGTGTGTGTTTGCATAGTGAAAGGGTTTTCTTGCCGCAGTCTAGCCATCATTTTAGGCTGCGGTCTCTAGATGGATTTGAAGAAACACCCAGTACGGAGCCTCAGCAGTGATCTCCTCTGCCTCCCCAGCCTCGCTACTGTTTGACACTTAATTAAAGCTTTCATTAGCTCCCTGGGAAGTGCCGAATGGCCCTCTCTCGCTTATTAGCCATTGTCTTCCCTTACACCTCTCATTATGTGACGCTGTGTAATTGTTGCCATGTATTACCTGTGTGAAAGGCCTCCGCCGGCACGCAGGCAGAAATTAAAAAACCTGTCTCTTTCATTTCTCACACCGTTCGCTTGTCAGCATCGTTGACTCAGTCTGTGCTCAAGGTTTGTACTTTTTAATGATGCCTCTTTTTTTTTTTTTTTACACACAACTGAGAATAAATACGCAAATAAGACAAGTTGTCCTTAACTTGTTCGGCTTTTCTGGGGACATCAACAATGAAAGTTCAGTTTACTTGAAAGGGTTTTTGGATGAGTTCTTTTTCTTAACACAGATCCACATTTCTTTTTTCCTTTTCTGCCATTTCACTGAGCTTTGCTGTGTGTTGGTGTAGCGCTGCAGATGAAGAAAAATGAGAATTCCAGCACCTGACACCAAACATATTTCTGCACAAGTGTGCATAGTTATACATAATAAGATGCATTTCCAAGCCATTATTAGACAAAGGCTGACAATCACTGCTTGTTATGCAAATGACAGATCTGAGGAAAAGCCCTTTTTCACACAACTCATTTGTTTGTTGTGTGTTTTACATCCGATTGCCATTGTGGGAGCAGGACTGTAGAGGCACAAGAACACCATCATCAACTTCCGCTTCCCACATGTTCATAAAAATTCCCATTATTCCAGGGCATTTTTGAGCCCCAGGAGAGAACAATGGAGGGGTTTCTCCATTGCAGACCCTTAAATTAGCATGGTGATGTATTTATGGCAGTCCTGTGCGACATTAACGTTTTGGGAGGAAAAATGATGGCACATTCAGCTGTGGTGTAAAGGCCCTGTAAATCTGGTGGCTTGCACTTAGCATGCTTTATTACGCTGGCTGTCGAACCTCTCATCAGCATCATTTTCCTTCGAGCTCAGACTCTTTCTTCCCTCTTTCCTTCATTTTCCATTCTGTTCTTTCAGCCCATCTTCCTGTCAGCTCCACACATTCCTGTGTCTCTTTGCTCTGCACTTTATTTTTATCTGTTTTTGATTGCACCATTCCTTATCTACATGTGGTCATCAGAATTCTATCTGTTTTTGTTCTGTACCTATCTGCCTCAATACCAAATAATATTTTTCTCCTAAAGTTTTAAATGGGATGATTTTTTTCCAGGGTTTCTGAAGTAAAAGTCCTGTTCCTTTTTTCTGCATAGTCAATGTTAGGTGACAGTTGGAGCACTTCAAGGCTTGGATGGACATGGAACTCCCCTGGCTGAATCATCTGTACAAAAGATGAACAGCTGTGTTTGAAAATATCTGGTTCACAGAAGTCAAAAGTACAAGCCTGCGGACATAAAAACTGAGGGAGAGAAGTCAACTACAACTCCCAAAGTGCATTTCAGCAAGAAACATCCAGTCACTAAGCCAAAAAAGTAAGTTAACACCCAGTGAAAACCTTGCTGCAGCGATGTAGATGTGTACTCCAGGGTGTGGCGGTACACTGTGACATCACGCTTAGGTATGATTAAAGGTACAACAGAGAGGGGGCAGTGTTACACAGCTTTTTAGACTGGTGTTAAGTTACTCAAGATTGCACTTTGTAGAGACCTGATAAAACATTTAGCAGTCAAAATCAGTTCACTTTCACATTCTGGCTCAGTTTTGTATAAATTCAGTAACCATGGTACTTTGGTCTGCAATTGAAGCTCTGACTGGCTTCTCCATAGCAATAGTGGCTCATAGGAATTGTAGCGTTCAGAGTAGAGCTTGGGCCTAAAACTGAGACCTGAACCTGGCCCATACCTGTTTCATTTAGAGCTGAGTCGCATGAAACCGACTAGCCCTGCCCAACTAGAAACCTAACCTAATACCCAAGGGTATTTTTTTTTTTTCATCCATTACTCAACATTAGCTTCATGGCCAGATTAACCTGTTAGGGTGCCCTGGGGCAAAATGTTGTTTGGTAGTGTAACTATCTGACATGCAATGAACCTTTTGGGGTTCCTGGGGCCCTGGGGCAGTTGCCTGCTTTTCCTAATTGGTAAACTAACTTTGGTAAGCTCACCAGGCTAATTCAATGCATTGGCTACACTCTGTCTTTTTCCCTTTTCCTGCGGGGCACTTTGCAGACTTGCAACACCTGACAGGCATGGATGCAGACAATTGGCAAAGTCAGAGAGAGAAGGAAAGAAATAACCAAACCCAAAGCCAACCTGAGCCCAAAGCTTTATTCAACAAAGCAGCTTGGTTCGTGTAGCAAAACTCTTATTTAGAGCTAATTGCCATGCTAAACTGACAGAAAATTATATCAGAAAAAATTGATGGCCAAAATATAAACATAGTATGTATGATCATTTAAAGAAAAGTTTCAAATGTGGATTTACAGTGGTGAAACCAGCATCTTTCTGGAACCAGTGCTTTCTTCCATTTCCATTTGGCAGATGCTTTTGTCCAAAGCAATGTACAAATGTCACAACTCTATATTCCATTTCACAGCCTTCAAATTTTAGCACCCTTTGTTAATTCTTTTTAGAAGCTGCTCTGCTTTTTTGTGTTCCCATGTTCTAAAATCCAGAAATGTATTCTTGCCCATGGAAAGTGGCAAGTCTTTTTGCCTGTGAAACATAAGTTGCACCATCCTGATGTGGCAGGACAGTGTGCCTGAAGGTGAGGCAAAAAGGGTTAGAGTCAGGGCAGAGACGTGTGTGAGTGTGTGTGTATGTGTGTGTTCTTGTGTGTGCTTGTGTGCAGTGTGTTTAAAAATTGCATGCGTGTTTGCATGTTTGTAGGTGAGGTAAAAATATGTGCGTGTGTGTACGTGTGTGTGTTGGTAGATGAGCGATTATGCCAGCAATCATTTCAACTAAAGGTCAGTTTTGTAATTAGATCAAGGAGCTGCGTGTTTGTGTGTCTGTGCGTGTGTGTGTCTGTTTGAGCAGAGTCATTCAGAATGATTGAATGACACCTATGATTACCCTCTCCCACTGCTAGATATGAGAAGGCAGGGCCTCCACTACAAAGAGCTGTCATGACCATGATGAATGGGAAATGAGAGAAGGTTTCCCTTGTATCCACAAACACAAACACACACACGCTCACACACACACACACAGGGTGGGCCCACATTCTACTGTTATTATCTCAACACTATTCAAATTTAGGATGAATGGTATATGGGGAAACACAGCACAGAGAGACAGCAAGGGGGGAGAAAGTCCATTTGTTTAGTGTTGAGTTTGTTCCCTCAGTCAGGCAGAAAGCAAATCTGCATGCATTAAGGAAAAGTAATGAGTTAAATGTAAGCGAGGTGGAGAGTGAATATCTTGAACAATATTTGCTGCACCGGCCCTTTCTAGAAATGACGTTTTGCTTCCCTAAGCATGTAAATAAGGGATGGAAACAAGCTGGAGCAGATGCAAACAGGACTATGATGAAGCCCATAAAACCATGCTGTGTGTATGCATGATGACTGTGTGTGTGTGTGTGTGTGTGTCTGTGTCTGCAGACAGCTGCATCTCTTCCACAGTATCCCACCCATGACAGGATGACTGATCTTGCATTTTTTCAGTCTGAAACCTAAAGCTCAGCTAGCACCACACACACACACACACAGACACACACACACACACACACACACACACACACACACACACACACACAGTGACTGACATCAACAGATGGCGATTTGTACTCTTTAATTACAGCAACTAAAAAAAAGAACAATAACATACAATAAATGATAATGTATCTGCATTGTTTATCATGGGCTCTAAAGTTATGATCATTTAAGGATAAGACTTATGTTATTCTATATTTTGCTTATTGTCAACAAATACAAAGCCCAAAACCATCAATGTGTTTGTCTGTCTCTCAATATGTTGACTTCCGTACTCTGTCCGTGGCTCTCAGCTCCAAGCCCATTGGTTCCTACTGACAGAAATATTTAAAAACTATCTTACGAATACGTCCTTTAATTTTTTTTAAAGGCTCAATAATTTCCTGAAACAGCCGGATACTGTAGTTTTAAGCAAACAGGAGGAAATGGTACATTTGTTGGGGACTATTTTCAACAGTGGAATAATACACATTTGTTGCTCTAGTGAGTATTTCAGGCAGCAATGAGGGACTGAGCCAAAATAAACTAGTGTGTGTTCATAGTAATGAAGGGACCTGTCGCCCAGTGCAACAGTGTGGCTCATTGATTTGTCTTCAACATCACGTCCACGGGATTGAATAGTTTCCTGTGAATGCCTCATGTGATGGTACGAAATTGTACGCAGCACAATCCACCTTTAATACTGAAAACTATTATATAGTGAGGTAAGTACAGAATGCAAATACTGGCCCTAAATAGTATCAAAATTGGTTTGATATAATGAAAATCATAAGTATTATATCTTGAACCTGGTAAATACAGGCTCTACAGATGTTAAAGTTAGAGTAAGTTGCTGTGGCTGATCATCTATACCTAATGGAGAGAATTAACCTCTCCTTTTGGGTTAGTCCCTTTCTCTCCTTCTCTCTGGCTTTACTTGTTCACTTGCTTGCTCTCTCTGGCTATCCAGAGGAAGACAGAGAGCACATTAACTATTGATAATCTGTGGAACAGCATCACATTCGGAAATAAAATTGCTGTCTAAATGTATTCAGAGGCTGCTCGTAAAACTGTAATTATGCACATTACTTTGAATATGAAATGCTAGCTGACAGTTATTGTCAGGGGCTAATAAAAGCCATGCATCTCCTTGGCTGTTGAGTGCAACACACAGGCAGAGTACCTTTCAATATGGTTCTTATCACAGGGGTTGTTCCCCGGCCTGGTCTCACCTAACATATTATGCATACTTCACTACACCTGCACCTGTTGGCTTTGTGGTCGTTACGAGGGGATTATTAGCAGTGTGTCATATTATTGCATGTCCATGGCTTGACCTGCAATGGCACAACAGTAGCTGTAGCACACATTCAATACGGGCCTCGGCCTGAGGCAGTGACAGCCAAAGGGGCCAACAGTTAGGTCGGTGTTGTTGTTAGCTATCAATAATGCATATTATTCAACATTGTTCTAACAGTATATAAGGTCATTAATATAAAGTGTGTGGTTAGGAGAATTATGTTATGAAATTATACCTGCAAGATGCATTGAATATTCTGTGTGTATTTGTTGCCATTTTTGTGTCAGACCCAAGTTTGCAAATACAGTACATTCATACATTATTTGTTGTAACCCACATGGAGGGCCACAAACGTTGAACAGTATGAGTGACATATTTTATGTATTTATTTTCATTACATTGTCATCTGTACACAGAAAAACAAGTTAAATTATACATTCATTGTAAAATAGAAATGTAATTGGCATATATAAGCACCTACACATATTCTATTCATTTATTTTTTGGTATTGTACATACTCTCAGAAACTTGTAGTACTTTTGTTTGCACCATTCATGGCAGCACTTATGGCAATGTACTGTAGATAAGTCGGTCAGTCTGCCTTTGGTCCAAAGCAAAATATCTCAACAACTACCGGCCTGATTGGCATTAAATGTTGTACTAATACATGTAGTCTCCACTGACTGACTGTCACTACTACCTACTCATTTTGGTGATCCCCTTTACTTTTTATGTATTCTCTACAGGTTCATGTCAAAAACATTGTCATGGCCATACATTCTAAAGAAACCTTCCAGATGAACAGTGTCTTCAATCAAAATTCCACTCCAGTGATTTGGACTTTCTCCAGAACACACAAAGCATCTCAATAACTGCTAAAGTTATAGTCCCCTCCCCTAACCTTTTCCTTTTACCGGGCTGTGCCAGAATTCAGTTATGGCAGACTGAGTGAGCTGGTCCTCGATAGGAGTCAAAGCCTGCGGCGGGTAGGTGAGTCAAGCAACCCTCTCTTTATTTGTTTAGCGCATACACTAGGCTTAGACCTGACTAGTTGCATCACGCAGGGAGAGACTCTAGGTTGCAAACTTGCTAGTTCTGAGGTAGGCATAATTTTATTAAATGAGCATTACGGTAGGTATAGCGAATCGCGTAACAATCATAGAACATGTTGTCATCGTCGTTGTCATCATCACATTCATGCTCCACGGGGGATGAATTCTTTTGATTGAAAGGATCCTTTGGCCTTTCCTATAGTTTCCCACCCACAAGTAATCAGTACCAGGTGTTTGTTTGGTCAAACAATCATGTATTATTGTATTTATTATATCTGCATGCGCTCTGTTGACTCAGAAAAGGCTTATGGCCATGTCCTTTGGGATATCTTGACGGGGGTGCTGCGGGAATATGGGATACGAGCAGTCTCATCCTTGAGTGTGAGAGCTGTGTTCTCATTCTCTGAAGTAAGTCAAATGTGTTCTCAATGGGCGTTGGCCAAGGCTGTCCTTGGTTGTTGATTCTATTTGTTATTTTCATGGTCAGATTTTCGAGACACACTCAAGCAAAGGAGAGGGTCACTTTTGGTGGCCTTGGGATTGCAACTTTTTGTGGGTGATGTGGTGTAGCATTAGGTAAGTGACATTGGAGAGTGACATTGATTGAGGGAGACTGGTGCAGCGTAAGCAAAGGCATTGGAGCTAAGCATGAAGTCGTCATCAGCTTTGGGTACAAGCAACCCAAATAGTTTCATTTGCAGAATGTCTTGGCACACTCTTAGGAATAGGGCTAGAAAGAGAAAGAGGCTCAAAGGAGATCTGCTGCTCCTTGCCATTGAAAGGAGTCAGTTTAGGTGGTTCAGCTTTTGAGGATGAGGATGCCTCCTGGTCATCTGCCTTTAGAGGCAATCCAGTCCTACTGGAAGGCCCAGGGCAGGTCAAGGACACACTTGAAGGATTATATATCTCCCCTGGCCTAGGCTCTGGATCCCCCAGGAGGAGCTGGAGGAAATAGCTAGCTGGCATCTGATTGGCTCTTTTAACCCTGGCTTCTGATTGGCTCTTTTACTCCTGCAACGTGATTGGCTCTTTTATTCTTGACTTCTGACTGGATCTTTTTTTCCTGGAACGTGATTGGCTCTTTTATTCCTGGCATCTGGGCTACTTTGCTTAGCCTGTTAGCACTGTGACCTGGATAAGTGACCAATAATTGATGGATGGACTCATGTACTTTGGGATGCAATGAGCATGACAGTCTCCAGATGCAGCAGATTTTCCAGGAGTGCAGAACGTATTCAAATCTAGCATGTTGTGCATGGTATTGTACCCTTCATTTGCTTTTTCATTGTCATTTTTCTGCTGGTGCTATTTGCTTCTACGACTGCGACTCAGTTTCCCAACAGGGATTATTAAAGTAATGTATCTTGTCTTAACCTGACACCATTTTAATTGTCCTGACTTGCTAAACCTTTACTCATCTGGTAACCCATGCAGGATAAAAACAGCCCTAACAATTTTCTGTAAGGCTCGTTGACTTCATTCCTCTGTGTATACACTTCTAAAGCGTGCATGAGCTTCTGAAGTGTGTGTGACTGTGTGTGTGATCCACCCAGCCATCGTCTGTGTGATCCCCCATCCATCTCTTGCCTGTAGCTGGCAGCCAATGGAGGGTATACAATAAAGCTAGCTAGAGCCTGGAGGAGAGATAATTGAAAATCAAAGAATGACTTTGTTAATTTGATTAGGCAGCACTGGATTGTTCCTGATCAAATTAGGTTTCATTATGACATGCAATTAAATAGAACTTGCTGCGGAAGAGAGGTGGGGAGGGGCACAGGAGAGGTGACATGAGGTGGAGATGAGGGGAGGAAGGAGGAATATTTGGGGGACTGGAGACAGGAAGAAGGTCAGACAGATGGGATACAAAGGAGGAGACAAGAAAGAGACGAGGTGGATGAGGGATGTGACAGGTGAAGATATTCTGGGCTCCCTCTTCACAAGACCTCTGGCTCAAGAAACAGGCCTGCAGGACTCAGAGGATGAATAACAGAATGTTGAGTGCTAGTTGGTGATAACCTAAGCCAGTTTATTAATTTACAATCTGCTTTCACAGGCTATGCATGGCACCGACCTAGCACCAATCCCTTTAAGGGCCAGTATTCCATGGTCCAAGATTTGCATTGATAAATGATGTTTAGTTAACAATACTGAGAAAATGGGACGTTTTAATTCAACGTGCTGATTTTGATGCAGGAACAATAGAAACTGAACCAACAGGAGCGGTTTACACATATGCGCTAATCAATAAAATATCTACAAATGTGTTAATGTGTTATGTGTATTTAATAGGTAATAAAATGAGAAATTTGAATATATTTATATAACCAGTAAATTGGTCATAGCTTGTAATAAGACAAAATGCAAGTTAGAATGCCCAATTTAGCATACACCCAGAGTGTATGTGCGAGGGACTGCTTTACCCCCTCTTGTCAGGGAGAGAAGAAATGCACACTCCTTTGGCAGAGACCCAGTATACTGGGGGACATTCATTTGCTGTGCCACCGCACAAGACTATAAAACAAGAAGAAGCCCAAAGATCACTCTCTTTTTATCCTCTTTGGTTCCAACCTGCTCCAGTCTGTCTGATCAATGCCTGCCTTTCTAACACTACAAAGTTAGAACCGCTCCATTAGGACCAAGAGTGGGCATCATACAGCCCAACCCTCTCCTCTGAGCTCTTAGGGTTTGTGAATGTGGTGATGATCAAGCACCTCAATAGTTAATAAATCAATTCAATTCAATTCAGTTTTATTTATAAAGCGCCATATCATAACAACGTTATCTCAGGGCACTTTGTTATAAAGAGCAGGTCTAGAC
>LKNJ01005276.1:0-29123 GCA_002120245.1 Maccullochella peelii
TTTTCAATATTTTATTTTTTCTGCACAAAACAGAACCTGATTAACCAGTTGGACTCGTCTGTGTTTCCTGTTTCCTGTCCTGTGCAGACGTCCAGCAGCTGTCGCTGGTTAAAGAAGAGGTTCCCCCTGAGGACTGCAGCCCCAGTCTGGACCAGGAGGACCCAGAGCCCCCACACATTAAAGAGGAACAGGAGGAACTCTGGACCAGTCAGTCAGAACCAGTCTGGAACTTAAATCCAGATAAACATTTAGAACCAGATAGTGAGAACAAGACTGCCGTCAGCGATGGAGACTGGACGGAGACCAGAGAACCTCAGTCAGTTTTAAACTCCCTGAAAATCATTGAAGTCCCCGTGATTGATGAGAGACGTAAAACTGGCAAGAAAAGCTACAGCTGCTCCGAGTGTGGGAAAAGATTCGGCCGCAGCCCACATCTGAAGATCCATATGAGAACGCACACAGGAGAGAAACCGTTCAGCTGCTCCTTCTGCGGTAAAAGTTTTACACAAAAGGTGAATCTGACGTACCACATGTCCATCCACACGGGGGAGAAACGCTTCAGCTGCCGTTTCTGTGATGAGAGGTTCACCTGGTACACACAGCTGAAAAGTCATCAGTGTGTTTGTGAGTCGTCACATCTTCATCGGGAGGATGCAGACGCCGGCGAGAAATCCTTCAGCTGCTCCGAGTGTGGAAAGATCTTCAGCCGCAAGGACAATCTCAACATCCACATGAGAATTCACACGGGAGAGAGACCGTTCAGCTGCTCCGTGTGTGCCAAAAGTTTTAAACATGGAGGACATCTGACTCAACACATGGCGGTCCACACAAAGGAGAACCGCTTCAGCTGCAGGGTTTGTGACAGAAGATTCACTTGGCTTTATCAGCTGAAGAGACACAAGTGTGCTGGTGAATCGTCTCAGGAACTCTGGACCGGTCAGGAGGGAGAGCAGCTTCGAGGGCTGGAGGAGGCTGATATCACCAAGTTCACATTCAGTCCCGTCCCTGTGAAGAGTGAAGATGATGATGAAGAGAAAGCTCAGTCCTCACAGCTTCATCAAAGCCAAACTGAACAGATGGAAACAGGAGCTGATGGAGAGGACTGTGGAGGACCAGAACCAGCCAGGAACTCTGATTCAGACGAATTTAAGGTTGAAGTCATTGATGAAGACTGGACTCAGTCAGGTCTGAACTCTCTGAAAGTTAGCAAGAAACCATTCGGCTGCTCTGAATGTGGGAAAATATTTGGGCGCAAGGAACATCTGCAGACTCACGTGAGAATCCACACAGGAGAGAGACCGTTCAGCTGCTCTGACTGCGGTAAAACATTCGGCTGCAAGAGGTCACTGCTGGGTCACATGACAAGTCACACAGGAGAGAAACCATTCAGCTGCTGTCAGTGCGGGAAAAGATTTGGCCGAATGGTAAATCTGAAGACGCATGAGAGACTTCACACAGGAGAGCGGCCGTTCAGCTGCCCGTTTTGTGGTAAAGGCTTCACACAAAAGGTTCACATGACTCAGCACATGGCCGTCCACACCGGAGAGAAACAGTTCAGCTGCAGCATCTGTGACAAAAGGTTCACCTGGCTGTCAGGGTTCAGACGACACAAGTGTGGCAGCGAGCAGTCGGAGCTGGATGAGAGCCAACCTGAGGAAAACTCGGAGACAGAACCAGGCGAGAAACCGTTTCGCTGCCGTCAGTGCGGTAACACATTTAATCACAAGCACAATCTGAAGGCTCACATAAGAATTCACACAGGAGAGAAACCGTTCAGCTGCTCTGTTTGTGGCAAAGGCTTTACTGCGAGCGGCGCTCTGAAGAAACACCTGAGAACTCATTCAGGAGAGAAACCGTTCAGCTGCTCCGTTTGTGGCCTGAGATTCACACAAGGAGGGAATCTGAAACGACACATGGCCCAGCACACAGGAGACACGCAAGAGAAACCGTTCAGCTGCTCCTTTTGTGGGAAAAACTTTACGCAAGTATCAAACATGAAGCGACACATGACACAACACACGGCGGCCGAACGGACTCAGCCGCAGGAAACAGGAAGTGAAGCTGCGACCAGTTCCGATCTGACAGAGGATCAGTGGGAAGAAACCAAACGTCTGCTGACGACCCGTGGCCTCAGACTTCACCCAGCTGACTGATGTGTGTGTGTGTGTGTGTGTGTGTGTGTGTGTATAATATTTATATATTATTAATGTATTGAATTGTATCAGAACTTTGAAGAATAAAAGGACGTCTGATGTAAACAGGAAGTGAACGACTCGTAAAGCTGCAGCGGCGTTTTTCAGGACAGACGCAACTCATGGCCATTTTCATTATTGATCATTCTACCGATTAGTTTCTTGATTCATTGATTGATCATTTGGTCTGAGAGGACAAAGAAAACAGAACGAGTTGTGAAGCTGAAATCAGTTTTAAAAATGACGAACAACGAATCGATTAAAGTAACTGCTGATTATTTATCTGTCAATTGATTGATCGACTAATCGTCAGTATGATGAGAGACAGACGGGCGAGCAGAGAGAGACAGTTATTGATCAGTGTGATCGTGTGTGTTTCAGTCAGAGATGTTCTAATGATCTGAACAGTCATTCAGAGGTTCTGAGTGTCATCTGGAACATCAGCCGGGTTCTTCAGGTTCTCAGTCTGATGAAGTAAATAAAGGTGTCACTAAACAGAAATCTTTTTCATTTCCAATTAAGTGGTCAACATGAAACTAATCAGTTGCTCACTTTCTGAACGTGTTTAATAACTTAAAGGTTCAGATGTTCATTTATTATTAGTTTGAAGGTGGGAGGGTCTCACAGTGTTTGTGCTAAGCTAAGCTAATATCATCCCATAAATGAATATCATGTAATGTAAAGAAATGCTTGTACACATTAAGTGAGCTTTACATGAAGCTGCTGTGTCTCCAGAGGAACCCGGAGATCCAAAAAGGGTTTTGGTTTTGGGGGAGAGTTTGAAATAAATACAGAAATTTAGGTAGAAATTCATCTTTTTTACAATTCAGCCGTCCAATCAGTGATCACCAGCATCCTTCTGGTTTTAATCCTTCACAAATAAAATGTTAATAAAGTTGGAGAGTTAGAAGGCGACAGCTGCTCAGCAGGATGAACTTCCTGATGTTACAGTGAAGGTGAGTCACATCCTCAAAGACAGGACCCCCCGACTCGCACCCCCAGACGGGAGGATGAAGAGGGAAGATGGTGGTTAAGTGAATCAGCTCAAACTGGCTCTCTGAAGGACCGGATCCACTAACTGAAGGTTTCCTGAAGGACCAGATCAGGACCGCCCTCTCTTACCTGAGAGCTGTAACCTTTGTGAGTATTGGTTTTCAGGTGAGACCGGTCTCTGTGGTCTATTGGTGTCTGGTCGAGGTTTGAATGATGCATTTGAGTTGTTCTGGTTGTGTTGGAACCTCCAGCATCCAGACCGGTCTGACTAGCTCTGAAACTGAAGGTAAATGTTTCTTCTATCAGAATAAAGTTTGTGTATTAATGATTTTACAGTCGACCATCATTTCTGCGCTTCACTGCGGAGATTTCCTTCATCCTCGTGCTGCTCCACCTTACAACACTGTGAACCATCAAACGACAGAAATACTTTCTATCATCATCTTTGTGTAGAAAGGTCAGATCTCAGGTCTGTTGAACTCCAGATACCACTTGGGGTAAATACTGAACCTGGAATAAATCACAGAGGATTTTAACACTTGAATGTCTCGTCCTGCTGGCTGATTTTAAACCTTTAAAGTGCCTCTGATGGTGTTTGTGCTTTAGTTTGTCTGAATGAGATTAACATCACATCAGACTCCACACGTATCAATACAAATGCAGCTGCGGTGACACGTGAACAGTGAATACAGTTGTTGTATATTGGATCACTTCTTGGTGAACTGTCTACATGCCAAATTCTCCAGAAGAAGCCTCTGACTGTGACGGAGATGTTTGTCACATGATGATCGATAGGCCTGGTATTCGGGAAGCAGATCAACTTTAAATCACCAGATTTATGGGTGGAGTTCAGTATACAGCTGCTTGCCTGCTCTGTGCAGACAGTCCTCCGGGTTGAGCACGGTGTCCAGCAGCCTCCTCCACCCCCCCACAGTCAGATGATCCAGAACCCCGCAGAGACCCGGGGACAGGTTGGGATGGGTCTCAGATACAGGTTGGTTTTGACTGATGAAACTTTGAAAATTGATGTTTTATTTATTATATATTATATTTTTTAACTTTTTCTTGTTTGATTCATTTTGGCGGCAAATGTTGACCCGACAAGACTTTAATTCTGTTTGAATACTTAATAATATCTGATCCTGAATCAGTAAGTAAAACTTTATTTATATAGCACCTTTTTTAAAACAGGTTACAAGCCGCTGACCCAGTAGATAATCAGAATCTAAGTGATTGATTGTCTATGTGCTCATCTATAAGCTTATTGATTGATTATTTGTTGTATGTATTTGTATTTCTATCTTTGACTTCACTCCTATGTTTAGCTCCTCCAGCACACTCACCTGACCGCCCCCCCCCAGCTGATCTTTGTTGTGCGTAACGTCGTCACGCCCCTCCTCCTGCTCAGTCTATGGAGGATTTATTTTCTCCTCCTCCTCCTCCTCCTCCTCCTCCGCAGCCGCCGCCGCCGCTGCGTCCATTAATACTGTGAACAACCGAGGAACCGCAGCGGGACACCGCGACAACAGCCGGCCGAGCAGGAGGGCCGGACCGCCGTGGAGGAGCGGAAGATGAGAGCCGCCACCGGCACGGAGAGCCGAGCGGAACCGCCGCCGCTGAAACCCGGAGGAGGCGACATGACTGCGGAATAAACAGGCGAGAGGACGCCGCTGCGCCTGTCTGGGGGGGGGTGATGGAGGGATACACAGGTGGATGTTCTGATGGCGGTTCAAGGTGCAGGGGGTTAGGGTCAGCGGCTCTCTGACCGCTACTGTGTCCGCTTCTCGATGCTTCGCCGCGGCCACACAGCTCCACACAGAGCCGCTGAATCCACCTGGAGCTGGACAAAATAATGTGAACACCCTGCAGCTCCGTGGCCTTCATCACCATCATCACATCATCACCATCATCACATCATCACCTTCATCATCTTCATCATTTCTGGTTGTTATTAACACACTGTCGGGCCTGCAGTCTCCTGGCGGTGGACTGACTGACTCCGTCCTTCTCTTTCAGCGGCTCACAGTCAGGATGTCTGGGCCGCCCGCCGGGTCCGGACCTGCACCGCCCGCCGGGCCCGGGTCTGGGCCTGGGCCGGAGCTGCCGGACCTGAGCCACCTGACGGAGGAGGAGCGGAGCATCATCCTGTCGGTGATGGAGAGGCAGAAGAAGGAGGAGGAGAAGGAGCAGAGCATGCTCAAGTAAGGAGGAGAGGCGACGCGCACCTCTCTGCCGATCATTGATTATCGATAATTGATCAGTGATGATCAACTGTTGTGTTGGGTGTCAGGTCACACAAAATAAAAGCACAGTGCCTCCGGTGTGAATTTTCAAAATAAAACCCACCTCGGTTGCAGCACAGAGAGACTGAAGAGAAAAATGACATCACACACACACACACACACACACACACACTTCCGTCTGATCCGTGACATTTATTTATTGATGATTTCGATCTGATCTAATCTGGAGTCAGTTTCAGGAAATTATGTCAGACGTGTTGGCTGCATCCCATTTAGATGAGGCAGCCCGGACTGTGGTGCTGTGTGCACTCTCTGACCTCTCCTCTCTCTGCCCCCCCACAGGAAGTTACATCAGCAGTTTGAGCTGTATAAGGACCAGGTGAAGAAGCTGGGGGAGGAGCCTCAGGCGGCTCAGACAGTGAGGGCGGAGTCTCCCACCTGCGGCATCTGTCGCAAGACAAAGTTCGCCAACGGCTGCGGCCGCGCGTGCTGCTACTGTCAGAGCCGCTTCTGTGCCCGCTGCGGGGGGCGTGTCCCTCTGAGGGCCAATAAGGTCAGAGTGAGGGGGGGGGTCTAATCAAAGATCAGTTATTAATGATCAATAATCGATGCAGTGTGTTGCAGGTGATACATTGATCAGTTATTAATGATCAATAATCGATGCCGTGTGTTGCAGTTGATGCATTGATCAGTTATTAATGATCAATAATCGATGCCGTATGTTGCAGGTGATGCATTGATCAGTTATTAATGATCAATAATCGATGCCGTGTGTTGCAGGTGATGTGGGTCTGTAACGTCTGCAGGAGGAAGCAGGAGATTCTCACTCGCTCGGGGGAGTTTTACTCTGATGCGTCGCTGCTGTCCGTCAGCCGCAGCTCACTCGGGGTTCCATACCCACTAACGCAGGGTCAGCCGGGGGCCACGGGGCCTCTGAGCAACGGAGCCACTGAGCGGTCAGTAGAACCCAGTAGAACCCAGAGAGAGAAATAAGTAACTTTATCGATTCTTCTCACATCTCGTGGCTTTCATCAGCAGACAGAGTTGTTCAGTTGTCATGGAGACAAGCTAGTTGTTGCCAGCTGACCATCACATAACCATCTCCATGACAACTGAGCAAACTGAGGAAGAGCACAAGATGTAAAAAATAAAGGAGTTATTATATTGTATTATATATATTGTATTTCAGTAAAATTTGGGTTTGATGTGTTTTATTATTCGTGTGACGTTCAGGGCTGACAGAAAGTTCCGTTCTGAGAAACAAAGTGATGAATAAAACAACATATGACACATGTGGAAACAAAGCTGATACAAAGAAATAAAACTAAAATAAAAGAATAATAAAAGAATAAAGAGTTAAATTTTTATTTCTAGTTGCCTCTAAAACAAAATATTACCAAAATTATGTGTGACGATGGTCATCAATAATCTGTTTCTTACAATTATTATTATTATGAATGCAACTTTGCAACCAGCCTGGTTTTGTTCACATGTTTGTCTGCTGAAGGTCTGCAGGTCTACTGGGTCCTAAATATTACAGAATTATTATTTACAGTTTCAGTCTGATTTTAATCAACTGAAAGAAAAAAAAACTTATTTTAAAACTTCTTTAAAAGTCAGACTGTTAATTAGTTTGGTCTGTTGTTACCCCCCACACACACACATACACAAACTCCCGCTGTAATCAGATTAATAATCCTGCAGCTCAGAGAGGCTTACTGCTGCTGCTAAATACAGCACGCTAACACACATAGGCTAACAACACACAGGCTATGAATACACAGGCTAACAACACACAGGCTATCAATACACAGACTAACACACACATGCTATCAATACACAGGCTAACACACACATGCTATCAATACACAGGCTAACACACACAGGCTAACAAACATGCTATCAATACACAGGCTAACACACACATGCTATCAATACACAGGCTAACACACACATGCTATCAATACACAGGCTAACAAACATGCTATCAATACACAGGCTAACAACACACAGGCTAACACACACAGGCTATCAACACACAAGCTAACAACACACACAGGGAGGGGAGCAGTGATGCCACGTGTGGGCGGGGCCAGTGATGGGCGGGGCTTGCTTCAGCGGGGGGGGGGCTTCAGTTATGATCCAGATTCCAGTTATAAACCTGCTGAGTGTGTGTGTGTGTGTGTGTGTGGAGGCTGAACGTGTCGTTGATGTGAAGCTTCAAACAGCCGACAGACAAACTGTAAGAAACTATTATTTCTGTTTGTTTAACACTTTTAACTATACTATCATTATATGATACAGTATAGATATCAATACTAATAATTATTTATTATCTGTTTGTTCATGCAGCAGCTTCACGTTTGTGCAGTAACAAAGTACATTCACTGAAGTACTTTATAATATTAAGTAATTAAAATGAGCTCCACCTTTAGCAGCTGTAAAGTGATGAACACATGAATGCATCAACAATTATAATCATGTAATATAATATATTAATCTGCATTTCGGTACTTAAAGGAAAGCTGCTCCTCAGTTCCTTCATTTATTTGGTGTGTTTGCAGTATATTACCGACCCGAGTAGATCCGTATTAAATCTGCAGAGACCATAAAAGATCAAATGTTTAAATAGATTTAACTCTGACTGCTCCTTTACTTTAGTTTCCAGTGGAAACAGAAGAACCTCAAAGACACTCAAGGTTCTACAGGTTCTTCAGTTTCCAGTTCTGTGAAGAACCAGGTTACAGTTTGTAGCAGTCTGTAATGTGATCGCAGCTAACAGACTCCTCCCCCTCCTCTCTGATTGGTCCATTCTGTGTGACTGACAGGAAGCCGAGCCCCTCGGGGTCGTATTATGATGGTGGGGGGGGCAGGATGGCTCGCTCGCCCTCTGATCACGGTCCGGACCGCCGCGGTCGCTCACCACACGGCTACCATGGTAATGAGGAGGAGGAGCCACGGGGCCGGAGGAGACCAATCAGAGACGGACGAGGCCGCTGGCACTCACAGGTGAGTCTGATAGGACAGGTAGAAAACAAGAATTTATTTAGTATTTTCATTCATTTTTTTATATTTTTAGTCACTGTTCAACATTTGAGTCAGTCAGAAAACATTTTCACAAGCTTCGCATTGTATACAAGCAATATAATAATACTATACACACACATATATATATACACACTAACAATATATATACATATATTCTTTACACTTCACAGAAGAATCAGTGAAATGTCCCTGATCTCCTTCCTGCTCTCCAGAGGATGATCCCTTTAGATTTGAATGACTCCATGATGTTTCCACTAGTGCCACCTTCAGGACAAACTGTACATGTTTAGCTCCAAAGCGGTTCAGATTGTAAGAACAGATAAACCATCAGGACCCTGCAGCCTGTAGGGGGCGCTGACAGAACTTTACACTGATGATGATGATGTTGATGTTGATCTCTGTCTCCTCTCCTGGTTCAGGACCACCCTCTGGACCAGGTTCAGGACGAGCACGAACAACGGCGGCAGGAGGAGGAGTTTCAGGCTCGTTACCGTAGCGACCCAAACCTGGCTCGTTACCCGGTGAAGCCGCAGCCGAGCGAGGAGGCCATGAGGATGTTGGCTCAGGTTGGCAGGGTCCGCCACCAACGCCGCCACAGTGACGTCTCCCTGGCAACCACTGAGCCTGACCACCTGACCTTGAGACATACAGGTAGGAATAGAACCATCGACTTGTTAGTGCCTTGCTCAAGGGCACTCAATCTGACTTGCTGTTTCCTTCTCAGCTCTCCGTCACAATCGGCTTCAGGGATTGGTCGGATCTGGAGGTCAGAGGTCGTTGTCTGTGGACCAGGCAGCCAATCATGTCAGCCCCACATCTCCCCGCCGCAGCCCGTTACCTCAGCAACACCTGGACCCGAGTTCCGCCCTCAAGAGGAAGCCGGCTTATGAGAGCGCAGCACAGAGGGCGCGGAGGATGGGAAACATGCACGTGATTGGTAGCTTCAGCAGCTCAGAGGAGGAGCTAGTGACCACGCCCGACTACACCAGCTGTGACGAGCCTGACAGTGAGTGGCTACATGCTAACTGCTAGCTACATGAGGCAACAGCTATCTAAATAAGGTTGGGTGATTACATGCCAACACTTATGTAAATTAGGCAAGGTAGCAACATGTTAATAGCTATATAGTTGAGGCTATGTGACTACATGCTAACAGCTGTCTAAATGATGCTAGGTGGTTACATGTTAACAGATATGTAAATGAGGCTAGATGGCTACATGTTAACGGCTGTGTAAAAGAGGTTAGGTGGTGTTCAGGGCTGCCCACATACTTTTGGCCAAGTGTATAATTAGTTGTCAAGGATTGGTGGACGGGAGGATAGAAAATGTGACCTTGTCGTGACTTTTTCAATTCAACCTGTGAGTCAGAGCAGAGGGTTAAACAGATACAGCTGTGTCACATCAGTTAAGTCTGCAGGAGGTTTGGTCAAGTGAACAAATCAGGTCTCACTTACTAGCTTTCTTCTGGAGCTTTTGACCATACCCCACTGGCCTTCTTTAGCAATTAAACCTTGCTCAGATGTCATATGACCCCAACGTCAAGAATGAACCTCCATGCTCCAAGTCCTGGAGGTTCATTACTCTTCATAACTCTGATTCTGGGTTATTTCTACAACCCAGATTCAGAGTTCTTTACAATTCAATTCAATTCAGTTCAGTTTTATTTATATAGCGCCATATCATAACAAAGTTATCTCAGGGTGCTTTTTCATATGGAGCAGGTCTAGACCGACTCTTTATGTTTACAGAGACCCAACAATTCCCACCAAGAGCAAGCACAAGCGACAGCGGCAAGGAAAAACTCCTTTTTAACAGGCAGAAACCTCGAGCAGAACCAGAACCAGGCTCTGGGTGGGCGGTCATCTGCCTCGACCGGTTGGGTTGAGAGAGAGAGAGAGAGAGAGAGAGGGAGAGAACATACACCGCACAGTTTAGTTCTACATACAGATGTAAAGTAACAGTAGTGGGAATGGTATTAATGTTAATACAAGTAATACTAATAGCGATATGGTAGTAGTAATACTAATAATAAGACCAATAATAACAATAGCAGCAGCAGCTGCCGAGCAGGAACGTGGGGGGCAGCAGGTGGCTGACAACCACAGATCCAGGCTCTGCAACCACAGATCCAGACTCCGCAACTCCGAAACCACAGATCCAGACTCCGCAACTCCGGAGGCAGAAACACTCGGAGAAAGCAACAGAAGGAGAGAAAGAAAGAGGAGAGAAAGGGAAGCAGTTGAGTTAGTAACAAGCATTAATGGGATAAGAGTTCGTACAGATGGAGAGGGAGAGGAGGAGAGAGGAGCTCAGCGCATGACAATCTGTCCAACATACGACACCTTCTGTCCTCAGGGCTGCAAATCAGAAAAACTCCCCAAAAAACCCTTTAACAGGAAGAAATGGAAGAAATCAGGGGATCCACAGACGAGGGATCCATCTTCAGGACAGACATGAAATCTTCTTTTAGCTCAACATGTTTTGTTGAGTTTGACTTTCCAGCCACCAAAATCCAGATGGGACAAGATCTGAGTTCATCAAAATGTTAAAATGTCCATTTGAGCCTCTGAGTAATAGCTTCAATTATTACCGTATGCTGACAGTATTTAAACTACGAGCTCAGGCAACAAACAGCCCTGCATACACTACTGAGGGCTGAAAAAAACACCAACTCCTCTGAATTTCTGGGTAAAAATTATTTAACTGTTTTTATTTACAGACAATTCTCCAGCAGCAACAGACAGAGACAGAAATACAACTTTATTTATTGAGTTTAAATGTTGGCATTGAAAATGATAGTTAAACCTTTTTTATAACATCATCAATATTTATCAATCAGCTCATAATTTATTATTAGATAGATGATATACATTTATAGAAATTAAGAAAACATTTATATAACTTTTATAGGTAAATAAATAAGTAAATATGATACAGACATAAAGTCATAATATCATGAAGACAGTTTTTTAAAAGTGACTACACATTAATTTGAAAATGAAAAGTTCTTAAGGTACTAAGTTCTAAGAGATTGTTCACAGGTGTTTGAGAGGAACCATGAAAAGGACAGTGACAGTAGAGACATTGAGTTTGTGTTCTCACTCTCTCTGACAGAATTAGCTCAGCGTGATAATCTGCTTACAGCAGTCTGAGCAGGTTTATCCTGCACTTCCTCTAACAGACACCAGAGGGTTCCTGCTAGAGCACTCTGAGAACCAAACACACTGGCAGGGTTCTGCAGGGTTCAATGTTTAATGTCCTGGGTGGTTCTAATAGTGGTTTGAGGGTTCCTTTGTGTTCCGTCACTGTTCAGTAGGGTTCTATTTTTTTTCTACATACCTCTGCTGCTTCATAAGGGTTCCACATCGGCTCTCTATGGTTCTTCTTCCATTATGAAAAGCTTCTCTATTATTTGGGGTTCTACTTCAGTTCTGTGGGTTTCTTCTGCTATTCCATGGAGCCCCACCACCATTCCAAATTATTCAGATTATGTTCTATGTTGTTCTGTAGGGCTTTGCTTCTGCTCTCAAATCCTTACTGATAGGATTCTTTTGATGTTCCCACAGGTTCTCCTCTGCTTCTCTGTCCCATATGGTTCTTATACTGTCCTGCAGGATTCTGTCACAGTTCAATAAGGTTCTGTTACTGTTCTATGTGGCTCTTCTGTAGTTGTATAGGGTTCCATGTTCTATGTGCTGCATGGTTCTAATAGTGGTGTGTATGCCTTTGCTTCTGTTTTAAAAACAAAAGGTTCCTTTTTTTCAATGATAAGGTTAGGGTTAAGGTTCTGCTGCTCTGCAGGGTTTCTCTGCAGAGCACTGTTCTCTGTGGTTCTTCTTCTGTCTATAGGGCTATAGGGTTGTTGCTGTCTGTTTTTCAGGGTTCTGCTCCAGTTCTATGGTTTTCTTTGCTGTTCCATCGTTCTCAGCCTATTCCAAATGATTCAGCACATGTTCTATATGGTTCTCCAAATGTTGCACATGATTCAGCTTCTGTTCTATTGTGTACAACCTTTCTTCTTTAGTTCCTCTGCTGTTGCTCAGGGTTCTGCCCATGTTCTGTAGAAGAGTTTTATGGCATTCTTCTGGTGTCTTATAGTGTTATTCCTGTGTTCCTCTGGGTTCTGCAGATGTTCTACAGGGTGCAGCTACTGCTCTGTAGCATTGTTCAGTTCCTGAGAGTTCTGTCCCTAATATACACTGTTCTACTTTATTGTATTGTGTTCTGCTATTGGGTACTGCTTCTGGTCTGTGGGGAGTTTTTGCTGTAAGTCTTCACTGTTCCACAGGGTTCTCCTTCTCTTGTTGAAGGGTTCCTTGGCTGTTCTATAGGCTGCATATTTCTCTAAAGCTGTGTAGGATTCTGTCCTTGATGCTGGTGTCCTGATTTTAAAGGTGAAGCTGTGGTTCTGTAGGGTTCTACTTTGTTACATTATGCTCTTGTAAAGAGTACAGCTTCTGTTGTCTGGGGTTCCTCTGCTGTGTCTAAGTCTTCACCTTCAACACAGGGTTGTCCTGTGTTGCATTTGCTGCAGGTCGTCTCTCAGGAAGTCGGGCGTCACACTGACAAGTTAATCTTCTGGCTCCGTGTCATTGGGCCAGAAATCACCTGGTCAGAGATTATGAGCTGTGATTGGCTTAGAGGGTTCTTGGCTCCTCCTCTCAGGTCTGCAGGTGATGGAGCAGCTCAGAGTCTCTGCTGCTGCCATCTTGAAGACACCTGGAGAGAAACAAGAATCAGGCAAACAGACCCTCAAACCTGACCAGCCCAGGCCTGGAGAACCCAGGAGGATTCTGGGGAACCTGTCTAATAATCAGATCCAGATTGGAACAGAACACCGCCTCCTGGCTGCTCTGGTGCTGCCAGGCCACTGAATCACCGGCTCCACTGTTATTCAGTTGGATTAAGAGAGGAGAGTGTGGATTACCCAGCCAGCCTCAGGAGTCACTGTGGAGATACAAGAATAGAAACAGACATCAGGAGGCAACGCAACTGTTGACCAACCAGACAACAACATGTCTGCACACCTGACAGTGGAGGCTGGTGAACATCACTGCAACTTCTGGATTTTTTGGTGATCTGCTGTGATTTCAGCAACTCTCATCTGGTGGAAAGACAGGAGGAGAGGGTCGGGATCAAGGCTGAAATGTTGCCAACAACTCTGCAACCTCCACCAGCATCCAGTTTACTGTTTGACCAACTAGATCACTGTTAGACCTACAAAGTAACTGCATATCAAGCCACAGCTCAGGCTAACAACAGGCTAACAGGCTAACAACAGACTAACTCTATTAGCTAACTTTCAGCTGAGTCTGCAGTGAGAAGGAAGCTTAGACAAAGAGAAAGATGAGCTCAGTGTTCAGACAGGTATGAGCTGCTCTGAAGCCTGCACACTAGATCAGGGCAAACAGCACCCATTTGCACAGTGAGGAAGAGGAGAGAGGAGTTACAGGTCCACCTCCTCCTCTTCCTCTATTGAAGCTGCCTCCTCCTCTTCCTCCTTCTTCTTCATGGCATTCAGACAGACCTGTGAGTACAGCTGTGTGTGTGTTTAAAGCTGCTTGTGAAGTTGTGTGTGTTAAGACGGATTACTGGCGACATGTTGAGTCTGTGTGGTGGTGTAAGATTCAGAACCCCCCTGAAGGTTCAGACCCCCTCCTGAAGGTTCAGAACCCCCCTGAAGGTTCAGACCTCCATGAAGGTTCAGAACCCCCCTGACGGTTGAGAACCCTCAGTGTCAGTAAATAATAATAGAAATAATGAAACACGTTGTTATGTGTTGATGTTGGTAATGAACCAAATACTTAGAACATTGAGGTTCTGAAGGGTTTGGTTCTATCAGCAGATGTGTCAGTAAATGTTTTTTTATCTCTCAGTTCCTCCATTTCTGTTGAGTGTTGCATTGTGGGACATCAGTGTCTATCAACACTCAGAAATCCAGAGACTTTTTAGTAATTTTTAACAATGCGGAGTTACAAGACATTTTGATTCTACTATTAGGAAACTTCTTGTATCATCATTGATACAAAGTCATATTGATTCAGTTTGACAGAAGACTTTAGGAACAGACTTATTTGGTACTGAATGTGCAGTTTATCATGTTGGTGGTAAAGTGCGAGACTGCTGCTGTTTGTCAATAAAGCTCTTGTTATAACCAGGTGTGTGACATTAAAAATCACGTTGACAAACATCAGGTTATTATTTATTACGGTGACCAGTTATTAATGAAAGTTTACTTGAGCCATCAATCTGTATTTGTATAGCTTTATTTTGATTTGATATTTATTTTTTGGTTTAGTTTGCACTGATGTAGTTTTGGTTCAGACTGGCTTTAATGATTGTTTTTTTTTGCACTATGTGTAAAATGTCTCCATGAAAATCAAGCTATTCCAGCGTATCAGGGTGGAAACAAGTGAGTGGACTTTTCTGTGTTGAAACTCATTATTGAAGTAATAAGTAAGTTTATTTATATGGAACCTTTCACAATAAAAGATAAAAGCAAATAACAGACAGCAACAGACATCAAGCTAAAAACATATAAGAATAAAGATTAAATAAGACACTTAAACAAAAGCAAGTCCAAACAAACAGGTCCTGAGCTGCTTTTTAAAGGTGTCCACAGATCTTAAGTCCAAAGGCTACAAGGCTACAACCTCAAAAGCTCCTTTTGTCTTGAGCCTGGAGTGAGGAACAACCAGCAAACCCTGATCAGAGGACCTCAGGTTTCTACAGGTGATACAGGGCTGCAGTAGCTCTTTAATGTAGGCAGGTGCCTGAGACTCTAAACGTGATCACAAGGACCTTGACCTGGATTCTGAATTTGATGGGAAGCCAGTGTAAAGAAATCAGGATTGGTGTTATATGAGACCTTTTGGAGGACTTGGCAGCAGTATTTTGGACCACTTGTAAGCAGTTCAGTCATGTCTTGCTAAGGCAGGTGAAAAGGGACTTGCAGTAGTCAAGATGGGAGGAAATGAACCATGAATCATCCCCAAGCTTGAAAAGGTTTTATTTTTGGGCTCTAGTTTTAATTTTAGGGTTCTGTTGTGAAATTTCATGATACCATGTTGGAAACAAATGTTCTTACTTTAACATGTTTTGTTTTGTAGATTCACAAATCAATCAAATCAAATTAAATAAGTCAGAATTAGTTTTTAGATTGAAACTGCTTTAATGATCTTTAACCTCTGACCTCTTCTCTTTCCTCCTGGATGTCCGGTTGCTAGGAGACATGGAGGGCCAATGGTGGGATCATGGTTCCTGGCACAGCGAGCCGGCGCCCATGTCTATGGTAAGACTAAGTCTTTTGAACTTCAAAGACTGAAGGTGAGGGCACCTTTGACTAGAATGTCCAATAATTCCACTGATGACAGCAGAAGTTGTTCCCCTGACGCTCATGAGTACCCTCCGGGTACCACAGCAGAAAACTGAACTTACAATCAAAACAAGACAAAACAATGTGCACCAACATGCCGAGGCAGCCATCTTGATCTACACAAGAATGTGTCAGCTGAGTCTAATTAGAGGCTGAAAGAAGCTGAAATGTCAGTTAAAGAATAAATTAGTTCAGTGTCAGTCGACCTGTAACGGGTCAAAGCAGTTAAAGTGTAAGAGACGAAAGCAGGTCAGGTTTGTTTTCAGTAAATCCTCTGATTGGACTGAACTGTTGTTGTTTGTTATTGTTGATGTTGCGAAGCAACCACACATGTTTTTACCACTGTGACTCATCAGCAACCGGTCACATGGCAACCCTCCAAGGATGGAGAGCGTCTGATTGGTCGAATTCTGCTGAATAAGAGAATGAAGGATGGGACGGTTCCCGCGGATACAGGAGCGCTGCTGGGACTCAAGGTGATGTACTCTTCTTCTTCTTCTAACCTTGTCAGTCTGTGTGCAGTTTAGTGCCTTGCTTAAGGTCAGTGTGTTTACAGGTGGTCGGGGGGAAGATGACAGAGTCCGGTCGTCTCTGTGCGTTCATCACTAAGGTGAAGAGAGGAAGTCTGGCTGACACTGTGGGACACCTGAGACCAGGTAAACACACACACCAGAGACCAGGTAAACACACTGCTACATCACAGGTACATCTCTTTTTTGTATCTCTTTTCTCAGGTGATCAGGTTCTGGAGTGGAACGGTCGGGTTCTTCAGGGAGCCACGTTTAATGAAGTTTACAACATCATCCTGGAGTCCAAACCAGAACCACAGGTGGAGCTGGTGGTGTCCCGACCAATCGGGTAGGTCAAAGGTCACACTATCAGTGCTAGCCAATTAAATGAAAGCACCAGCAACATGTGCCTTTGGTCCACAGAGAACCTGAAGTTCTGTTCTGTTAACAGATTGCTGTTTGTGATTTTTGTTCCTCAGAGATTTTTCCAGAGCAGCAGACAGCTCCCACGTCCAGCTGGACTCCAGTGAGTTTATTACACAACAAAACCACCACAAAGAGACTCAAACCACCACAAAGAGACTCAAAACCACCTCAAAGAGACAGTTTGGGTGTCTTACTGCTATGTAGGAGGGCATCCACACCGACAATATGAATATGCCAAGTAGTAGAACACAAAACGCAAAATGTAACGAAAAAGAAGTATTGATGGAGCCAGTTTCCTGTTTCATGTCCTAAATGATGTCTTCTTTACGTTCTGTGTTCAGGTTCCAGTTCTTTCGACTCTCAGAAAGTCGGTCCGTCTATCTCCGTCACGTCTCCCATGAGCCCCAGCCTTCTGTCCGGACAGGTCTCTGTAAGTTTACCCATCATGCTCTGTACTGCCACACGGCACACCCCACAGCCCATCAGCCCTCAGTTAACAGCCGTTTGCGTGGTGATGTGTGTCTATTTCAGACTGTGGACAGGCGTCCTCTGGTTCCCAGAATTCAGGTAACTGTAGATGTAGAGAGGAGTGAGACGTCTGTCTGTTCCACCTATCTTTGTTTCCTCTGTCTGTAGTTTTAGCTGTTAATTCACTCAACTGTTTTATAGTTTACTGTCAGTCAAGTTAAAACCCTGCCCACCAACTGGTAACCAGTAACTTCACATCTGGTTGCCAGGTAACCAGTGACGTAACTAGGCTAAATGTAGTGGAGTAGAAATATAAAGTAGGAACCTTGTTTTTCTGCAGGGTTCTGTCACTGTTGAATAGGGTTCTATTTGTGTTCCACAGAGCTCTGCTGCTCTGTTGGGTTCCCATCTGTTCTCTGTGGTTCTTCTTCTGTTCTTTTATGCACCTCTGTTGTTGTCAGGGTTTCTGCCTCTGTCTTTGGGGTTCTACTTAAGTTCTATCTCAGTAACTGTTCCAAATGATTCAGCTCATGTTCTACATGGTTCTGGTAGTATTCTTCTATGTGGTTGTTCTACTTTTCTTTAGAGTTCCTGTTGCTGTTGTTGAGGGTTCTGCCACTGTTCTACAGTGCTCTACGTGTTTTATGGGGTTTGTCTGGTGACTTGTAGGGTTGTTTATGTGTTCTTTAGGGTTCTGCTGATGTTCTACAGGTTGCAGCTACTGCTCTGTAACGCTGTTCTATTCCTGAGAGTTCTGTCCCTAATATACACTGTTCTACTTTGTTGTATTGTGTTCTGCTATTGGGTACTGCTTCTGGTCTGTGGGGAGTTTTTGCTGTAAGTCTTCACTGTTCCACAGGGTTCTCCTTCTCTTGTTGAAGGGTTCCTTGGCTGTTCTATAGGCTGCATGTTCCTCTAAAGCTGTGTAGGATTCTGTCCTTGATGCTGGTGTCCTGATTTTAAAGGTGAAGCTGTGGTACGATAAAGTCGGTCATCAGCTAATCGTCACCGTTCTTGGAGCCAAAGAACTTCCTGTCCGAGAAGATGGCCGACCGAGGAACCCCTACGTGAAGATCTACTTCCTGCCAGACAGAAGGTAAAAAAAGAACCAATCAGAGTTTTAGGGTTCAAGTGATGTCAGGTGATGATTAGAACAGGTGTTGGTTTAGGTATATGTGACATGTCTAAAGATAATGTTCCTCGTCTGTGTTTTCTGATCCATGTGGTTCTGCTGTAGAACCTGCAGAACCTCTGGTCTGGTTCTGTGTAAGCATTAGTGGGTCCTGCTCTGTGATTAGCTGATGACTGTCTCCTCTCCTCACAGTGATAAGAGTAAGCGGAGGACAAAGACGGTGAAGAAGTCGGTGGAACCTCGGTGGAACCAGACCTTCATGTACTCTCCAGTCCATCGACGTGAGTTTAGAGAACGGATGTTGGAGCTGACAGTCTGGGATCAGGCCCGAGTCCGAGAGGAGGACAGCCAGTTCCTGGGAGAGGTCAGAACACACAGAGAACACATAGAGAACGCATGGAGAACACTCTTAAAGGAACAGTCCACTGTAGACCTAAGTACTGATCTCTCCAGTTGTATACCTGTTTGTTCATTTTGTCAAAAATGTTTATTAGTTCTAGTTGTTTGATTTTTGTTAATCTTAGTCTTTTAAACCTTCTGAGGCCACAGCTGCCGCCATATTTGCTGTGTACCGTAACTATGGTTTCAGGTGTTGTTTACATGTTTATATTTTCATTACACACATTCATTTGGAAATGTATGTTGGACAATGAGCTCAAAACTAAAAAATGAAGGTCTTAGATGTCGACACAGGAACTCGGAGGGACTTTTGTTATTGACCACGATAACAATACAGTTGTCTTGAATCAGTAACACAACACGGTGCACCTGTAAACTCACCTGTTCGCTAAAATAATGTTCAGTGTTTAACTTCAGACCATAACTTTGAATTAATAGATCAACATGTTAGGAAATCCTCTTCATGTTTATCGTACAGACACGAGTGTCGATCTGAACACCTGACTCTCACAGAGGAAGAACCTGTGGAACTTTTCCTTTAACACACATAGAGGACAGCTGGCATGAATCCTCACTGACAGTTTGTTCCAGATGTTTTGCTTCTTGTCTGATTTCAGCAGCTTGTTGATGAATTAGTTTTCATCAGGCAATGTCTCTGAGAGAGAAATAAGACTATAAGACTATATTTTACATTACTATATTATCATTACTTCTCTGTTTCTACAGCAGACAACACTGGCTGCACTAATATATTACTGTAATAAACACTTCTGCTTACAGCTACATATCTGTAAAGTTAACCAGTTATTACATGTTTATATACTGATTATATCAATAGGGGGTTAAAGTAAAGCGTTACGATGCATGATTTAATCTTCTGAATCTATTAGCTGTTGTTTTGGAGAAACTCCACGTTTCCTTAATTTCAGTGAATCATTTTCATATTGTGTCTGTAATGAACTCTGCAGCCTGTAGGGGGCGCTGTACTGACTTTTCTGTCTGTCTGCCTGTCTGCTTGTCTGTCTGCCTGCCTGTCTGTCTGTCCGGCCTGCCTGTCTACCTGTCTACCTGTCTACCTGCCTGCCTGCTTGCCTGCCTGCCTGTCTGCCTGCCTGTCCGTCTGCCTGCCTGCCTGCCTGCCTGTCTGCCTGTCTGCCTGCCTGCTTGTCTATCTGCCTGTCTATCTGCCTGTCTGTGTTCAGGTCCTGATAGAGCTGGACTCGGCTCTGCTGGACGACCAGCCTCACTGGTACAAACTGCAGCTTCATGACGTTTCCTCTCTGCCGCTGCCCAGCGCCTCCCCCTACCTGCAGAGACGAGGACTGCAGCCTGAAGACACACCGAGCAGCAGGAGGCTGCAGAGTGAGGCACACACACACACACACACACACAACTATCCTGATGTTTGTCTTCAGTTCACCATCTTGTTTTTAATTTATTCTGTCTTCTTTGTTTGTTGTTGTTTTACTTTTCTCCCATGATGCTTTGCCAGACAAAGGTCCTTACTATAACTCAGGTAATAACAGCTGTGAGTTAGTGCGTGTGTGTGTGTGAATATTTTACAAAGATTAATGCAAAACATCTGCAGACAGTTTTAATAAACATCTGTTTTTACATAAAGTTGTATGTATCAGAGATCAAGCCACGCCTCCCCATCAGTCACAGGTGTCAGGTCACTTTGATGTCACCTGACACTGATAAATTGGACTATTATAGTTTTTCAGGTTCCTCTGTTCTGCTTTTCTTTATTTGTTTGAGGAGTTCTTATGGTTGCAAACTGTAAACTGGAAGAAACAATTGACCAGGGTCCTTCAGGGGTTCCAGGAGGCTTTAAGAGGGTTATGAAGTTCTCTGATAATGTTCTCCAAACATTAAGGGGTTCTGGATGTCCTTGAGAGGTTCTCAGGGGTCCTTGATAGGTTCCTGAGGGGATTCTAGAAATCCTTGTGGAGGTTCTATAGGTTCTTGATGGTGCACCAGTGGTCTTTGATGTCTAAGAGTCCTTGAGAATTCTCAAATAGGTTCTAGGGTTGAGACTGTTGCAGTTGTCTTCAAGGCTGTCCCATGGGTCTCTCAGAGGTTGATGGATGGAGAGGTTGATGAGATTCCAGGATTCCTTAAGAGGGTCTCAGGAGAGTACATGAATCCTGGCAGGGGTTGAGAGGGTTACACAGGTCTTTGAGAATGTCTTGACTCATGTCTCGAGTCCTCAAGGCTGTCCCGGGATTCTTTGAGAGGTTGATGGGATCTTGGGGATCATTCAGAGGGTCTCATTGGTCTTAATAGGGATTCTATGAATCCTTGCAGGGGTTCTGAAGGTGTTTGTTGTCATTCCAACAATCTTTATGCAACTCCAGTAGTTCTTAAAGGTTCTAGAGGTTGAGTGGGCTTCAGTAGTCCTTGAGGTGTTCTCAAGGATCTCAGAAAGGTTCCAGGAGAGTTTGAGTCAACTGAAAATGTGAAGCTATCCTGTCTGTCTCTCTGTCTCTTTATTATTGTTGACGTTCTGGATCAAACATGTTGCCAAAGCAAATAATAAAATGAAATATTGAAATAGTTCTTGCTTTGTGACGTGCAGGAACATGTTCTCCTGTTCTGCTGTAGACAGTTCTTGCTTCGCGACGTGCAGGAACATGTTCTCCTGTTCTGCTGTAGACAGTTCTTGCTTTGCGACGTGCAGGAACATGTTCTCCTGTTCTGCTGTAGTTTTTTTTTTCTGGTTTGAATGTGTCTGACTTTTGGGATTTTCTGTTTGAATTCATTTCTTTGTAATGCAGTTCCACGTTGGACACAAACTCTCTGTTCTCTCCAGCCGTTCTTTCTCATGGAGACCAGTTTAGCCAGTTTATGGTCCCTGAGTCTCTGTCTGGTTTAGGGTTTGTCTTTTTACAGGATGTTTTATTGGGTTAAATTATTTGGGCTGATTGAAATTCTCTGTCCAGTAAACAAGTTTATTTATTGACTGGATTTCTGTCTGAGTTTATAATCTCTGTCTGCTACTGTCCTGAAGCAGTGACAGTCAGGCCGAGGACTCAGTGTCATCTCTCCCAAAATAAATTGGTATTTTTTATTTTGTGATCTGGCTTTTGTTTTTTTTTACCATCATTTTAGTTTGATGTAGATTTACTGCAAAGTTTTCACAGTAATCATGGAGTATGCTCAGATGGTTCCTTGTTCTGGTAGTGATAGCAGTAAGAGATCTTCTCACCTCCTCTTCCTCTGAGTCCGGTTCTGGGGCTGCAGAGTCTTCAAGCAGTTTTGGTAATTGGTCAATCTCTATGTGTTGGTGATGTATTGCAGCCTTTATGGACCCTGCAATGTTGTTTGAAACATTCTGTTCTTTTTTGTCCAATTTTTACAGCACACTCATTTAATATATATTTTATAAAGTATTTACATTTAATCAAGTCGTACTTTGCCTCCACTACCTCTTGGGAGTGACTGATAGAAAAGACCAGAATCAAAAGCTTTCCTGACAACAAAGCAAACATGTTTCCTTTATTTTTCTGGTGATGTTTTTGGATTAGAGTTTGGAGAGTAAATGTGTGGTCTGTTGTTCTATGCTCAGTGTGTTGTGTCTTTCAATCAGGTAGGTACTTGAATTTAATATGCTACAAAATATTTTCCCCAAATTAGAATTTACAGCGACACCCAGATAATTACTGGGTGTTCTCTGTCTCTGCAGGGTCTCAGAGGATCAGCGACAGCGAGTTCTCAGATTACGACTGTGAAGACGGCATCGGGGTGATATCAGGTGAACTCCATGTCCCATCATGCACCACAGCACCTGCAGCTCAGTGTTAAAGGTCGTCTGTCACATTCTCGTGAGCGCAATATCTCAGAAGGAATTTCTTCAAATTTGGCACAAATGTCCACTTGGACTTCAGGATGAGCTGATTAGAAAGGTCAAAGGTCAGAGGTCACTGTAACCTCACAAAACATATTTTTGCCCATATCTCAAGAATTGATTACCTTATTTCAAAGCTGGTCAGACAATGAGTAGGTGCCACTTGGACACTTTGGTGGGTTGGNNNNGTTTACTCTTTTAATGATGTCACTGTGATGAAATGCTGGTCTGACTGAACCCTCAGAGCCAGACTGTTTTGGGGGTGATGGTTCAACTCCCACTCTGTTTCTCTGTGTGTCCAGACTACAGACTGAATGGGCGGGACTTCCACAGCTCCACCCTCTCAGTGCCAGAGCAGGTGATGTTGTCCAATCATTGCTCTCAATCCGACGTGGTCAGGATGAGATCACGGTCGCCGAGCCAGCCATCTCCTCAGAGGTAACCAGCTCTGTGTGTTTGTGTGTTCATGAGAAGTCTAACGAGAGAAAAGGAGATTCTGAACATCATTTGGTTTAAATTAGTTTCTTCCAGTTTGACTGAAACATGTGAAGCAGCTGTTTTCTGCGGAACTTTATTTGTTTTGGATGAACTTTTGATGCCTGACAGCCAGTCAGCTTCCTGAAAGGCCTCACCTTCATTTTACACCTCTTGCTGTCACTCTCCCTTCATCCCTTTGACCTCTGACCCTCTGATCTCTGACTCTGACCCTCTGACCTCTGACCTTCTGACTCTCTGAACTCTGAACTCTGACCCTCTGACCATCTGACCTGTGGTTGCCAGTGGTAACCCTCTGTACCCATTGTACCGAGAGGATGCCGTGCGGCTGCTGCGAGGCTCCAAACTGAGCCGGGCGTACTCCGACGCCGGCAAGTACAGCAGTCTGGACAGGTAACTATGGCAACACACCTGACCTAGTTCACCTGGACACCGGCCAGTCAGCATACAGTCTGCAAACCAGCCAACAAGGACACAGTCTGAGTCACAATCAATTGGTAGTCAATAAAAATGTACGCACTGAGAATGCACTGTCAGTATCAGAGACACCTGTCCTGCCAGGTAAACCCCACCCCTCTGATACTGCTGAATCAATAAAACCAGGTCTGAACCAGGACCCAGGTCTGAACTGGATGTGTAGTACTGGTTTGTGCTGTTGTTAGTGCTGTAATACTGATTGTAGACCTGAAAACAGTACTACTATTGTACTGCAGTATTGGTTTCAGTACTGGTTGGAGTACTAGTGGAACTGTGAAGGTTTTAGTTCTGGTTGTGTTACTGCCATTGCTATTTCTGTTGTGGTACTAGTCATACTACTGGTTTTAAGGGTCGTAGTGCTGATTGTAGTCCTGGTTGTAGTACAGTTTGTAGTACTTGTCTTTCTGACTGTCTGTCTTGTGTATTTAGGAGATCACTGAGGAGAATGTCTGTTGCCAACTCTCTCGATTCCCATGACAGGTACTGCAACTGTACTAGGAATAATCACCGTAGTAGTAGTCATAATACTAGTAGTCGCAGTAGATGCAGGATAAATTCTCATACATTCTCATCTATATGTGCGTGTTTCTCTGTGTGTAAGATATTTGAACGGTCCTAACCAAATTCCCTGGACAAACCATATGATAAATGGGAGGTGTGAGGACTACAGGTAAGCTCTGGGGCTTATGGATAATGTATTTTTAGAGGATGATGTCATCTTCATAAAACATGCTAGCACTCAGTGAAGTTTATTCTGAAAGAGAATTACTTCCTGTTAGATGTTGATTTGTCAGTCAGGAGGGCAGAGTTTGAAGGGGCGTGGCCAGTACAGGTGTGTCCTTCAAACAGATTCATCCTGTTCTGGATTTCTGACGTGTTTCTGTTCTTCAGTCAGGACTTCATTCCTGACTTCCCCTACGAACCTGACGCCTACGACGAGGAACTTCTGAGGTAAACAGGTGAACAGTTTGACGTTTGGACAGTTTGACAGATGTAGATTTAGAGGACATTAGCAGTTCTTCAGTCTCATTCCCTCCTTCATCCCTTCATTCAAACTAGAGGCCTTTCTCAATACAGAGATTGTTAAGTTTAAATTTGTGTCCTTGTGAGTCCAAACTGGGACAACAGCATTCTTTCCAACCTCAACCTGCTGTGTCTGCTCTCTCACTGGGGCCTTATGGGAATTATAGTGCCAAATTCCAGCAGGTTTTCTTTCAGTTTTCTTTTTCTTTGGTGTTTGATTTCCATTTTTCAGTGCCTTAAACTTCCTGTTTACCTGCCTCGCAGCCCTCCCCAAGTACAACCAGATGACAGACGTCATGGTGATGAGACAAATTAACCCCTCCTGCAGCTGCAGTGGTTGTCATGGGGACGATGGGGACAATGGGTGACGGTTGTCATGGTGATGTGCAGGTACAGTCGGGGGATGGACCGGCGCGATTACTACAGTCGCTCTCGCTCAGCTGACCAGCGAGCAATGGTGGACCGGCCCGTCTACACGCGCTCCCACTCCACCGACCGAGCTGACTCCGCCCACCTGAGGTCCGGACGCTCCGCCCCCCCCTCACCTGCCCCGACCAGGTGACCTGCAGCGACCGATCGGAAAGCGGCTCTGCCTCCGTGGTGTTCATTGAATGTGACTCTTATAAGAGAAGCATGACGTCTGTCTGAACAGTGGCCACACCCCTTTTATTTTAACCCTTCCCCCTCTGCTTCCTGATTGGCTCACAGTGACATCACACTAACCACCTATTGTTGTCTATTTATATTCTGTTGAGTATAAATGTGCGTAATTAACCTTATTTTCTTTTTATTGCATGTGTTTCATATCTGACTGTGATTTTGTTTCATTTTCTGACTCATGTCCAATTTATTTTACAGGATGCTGGTGTTTGTTGTTTTTTTGTTTGTTTGTTGGTTGGTTGTGGTACAGGAGTTCCTGAGCTCCTGAAGAGTTTTTCTTTTCTTCCTGAAGACAGATTTTTCAGTTTGGTAGCAGAGTCGTGGTCCTGCTGTGAACTCTGTCTGTAGTGTTCTCCCTTGCTGGGAGAGAAGAAGAAAAACAGGGTCTTATGTTCATCTTTACCATCTTAAATGTAATCAGTAAATCAGTAACACAGCTGTTGTTGACCTGTTGAGTTTGTGCCAAACTATCTGCTGATCAAACTTTTCACTTCTGACCCAAATCAATCCTTGTAACCATGGAGACAGTGTCCTGCCATCAGTGCTTTTTGTTAGCTAACGTAGCCTAGCTTAGCTAAAGCACAAATCTATATAAACAAAAGCCTTAATCTTCCATCATTAATGACTCAACCACTTTGACCCCTGACCTTGCGTCTGTCCTTTTAGGTTGGTAGTTTGATTCCTGTGGTTTTTAATCAACAGGGCAAACCCACGAGGTGGATCGACCCAGGCGAGTCCGTCAGGAACTCCAGTCTGCAGCCGCCGAGGACGCCAGCTGCCCCTCATACCGCCCAAAGGAGCTCCAGACAGAAGTATGTCTGTTAGTTACCTGTCAGGTGACGCCTCCAAACAGCCAACCAACTGCTGGCAGTGTTCACACAGTTACACTACCTGTGCTATTTATTCAGCACTTATCAAAAACAGAGAGGAGATAAATGGAAAGGAAATAATTTTAAAAGGTACAGAAAAAAGGATAATATACAACAAACCTACATATAAATTGGCCACATAAACCACCCTGCATACATGTGACTACACACATTCAGACAGATTTACCCAAACTGATCAAGATTATAAAATACATTTTCAGAATTGATTTTAAAGAAGATTGTGAGGTTGTCAGGCAGGTCATTCAGAGTGCCCTTAAAGGAAAAGCTCAGTTCCTGCCTGACGACCTCAGCACGTTAATAAGGACACAGTAATTCAGAGACAAAGTAGTGCTTTAAAGCTAGTGAGTAAAATCTTGAAATCAATTCTGTAATAAACTGGTAATCACTGTAAAGACACTGAGAGGGGGGTAACACATTCTCTTTTCTTTGTTTTGTTAGTAGTCCGGCTGCTGTGTTCTGCACAGTTTGTAGTCTGTGAATGGTTTCTGCTTTATGTCCGTTAGGAGACCGTGATAGTCATCTAAATGTGAGGAAATGTAAACATTGATGATAGCTTCGGTCTCTCTGAAGCTCAGAAATGATTGAATGATGATAAAAACAACATTGGACAACCTTGCTAACAGGAATTTCAAAATTAAGATTGGAATAAAAACACACACCTCGGTTTTTGACAGAAGGTTTGTTTGTTTGAAAAGGGACCAGGTGAGGGTTTTAAACCTGTATGCAGATTTTCAGGACCAATGACAGAGATTTCAGTTTTATCTGAATTTAATTGAAGAAGGTTAGCATACAACCAGTTTTTAATGTCTATTAGACAGTCTGTTAGTGGGGTTTTCAGGCTTTACTGTGATGTATAGTCGTGTATCGTCGGCTTAAAGATGGATTGAAAAGCCTATGAATAATATGAGCAAGTGGGAGCATATATAATGAAAAAACATTTGTCCCAAAACAGACCCCAGGGGTCGTAGCGGTTTAACAGTGGGTTTTGTCTTTCAGATGGAGAACCCTCTGACACTGTGCACACAGGTACAGACTGTGATCTGTGTGTAGTTTAACACCTGAATGCTGTTTACCTGCTCTGAGTTCCTTCAGCTTAGAACTAGAACAGTTCTGCTTCTTTGTAGTATGTTTGAAAGCAGAACTTTGTCTTGTACTGGTTTGAAATCAAATGTCTGACAACAGGTAACAGTGGGATGTGTTTAAGAATCACATATGGTTGGTTCTTGGGATGTAGTCTCTCCAGAAGGTCCAAGTTTCTGTCCCAGGTCCCAAGGTTTCAGTCTGCTTCAAACTAAATAGTTCAAGTGATCTGAACATGTTTAATGTCAACGTCTTTCTAGCTGTTCTGAATGTCCATAAAGGCGTCCGTCATTGTCTCCTCCATCCTGATTTCCATCCATCCACTCATCTATTTTCGGCCACTTATCTGGTCCTGGTCCCGGTGATTAGCATGCTAAGAAAAGTAGCACATATGTCCTAGCCAAGTCCTCCAGCTCTCTCTGGGGGATCCCTCTGTGAGACTTCACCTTATTGTGGTGGATGGGGTTTGCTTACCTCTATGACTCTGGGAGCTGTGTTGCTGGGGGCCATTGCCTTTAGAAGGGTCACCCAAGACAAATTGGTCCCAGGTGTAAGGACGGGCCACCCTTATGGAGTTGCAAGTTCAGAAGACCTTCTTGAAGACTTGGGGCTTCTCCTGGAGCCAGGCCTGGGAGGGGTGCTCATCAAGTGCATGGTGGCCAGGCAAGGGATTCACCGATCCGACTTTTTCTTTCCCAATACAGATTCCATTAGTACTGTATAATAGTACATAAAAACAATATATATGAGTACTAATCTAAAACCAGCGCTCTGTTTATCCCAAATGTCTCTTAAGAAGATCAGTATTGGGTCCTGGTCAGGCTCAGCTTGAAGGAAGGACATGATGCTGCCGCCTTGTGGACCCACCACCTGCAGGGCTGAATGTAAGGGTCAGGTGTGTTGCCAGTTGGTTGACAATCGAAGGGCCCTTGGTGTTCTGACCCCACATTC
Organism: Maccullochella peelii; assembly: GCA_002120245.1. NCBI lineage: Eukaryota > Metazoa > Chordata > Actinopteri > Centrarchiformes > Percichthyidae > Maccullochella > Maccullochella peelii. The sequence continues at coordinate 28,209 of LKNJ01005276.1, forward strand.
CTCGATCTCACTCCAACAACTCTGTCTTTGTGTGAATTTACAAATGTGGATAACAGACTTTTTAAAAGAACTTTGTCGGAAGCAGACTGAGACCTTTAGGTTCAGACAGGCTGCAGATCAGCAGATAGCCACCACAAAAAACCCGATGGCTGCAGACTTTGGCTGTCTGCAGCATCAATCAAAATACAGTCCTTCTAGAAGGCACAGGTGTGTTTTAAGAGTTCACCTGGAAATAAATTGTTGCAAGCTAGCTGCTGTTTTGATGTTGCAATTGGAACTGGTCATTTGTCTGTCTGAAAAAAAAAGTCTTGTGACAGAAGGTTTTCAGCAACACTTTATGTTGAATGCTGAATTATGAGACCAGGGAGGCAGGGGCCTGAAACACCCGAGTCCCACTGGTGCTTCAGGTTCAGGTACCTGCTCACCATGTTGCCTCATCTCACATTTTATCAGTGTCCTTGTTATCATGACAACAAGTTACAGTAGAAATGAAAAAGTAGCCATGTGATTGGTTAGCTGTTAAAAATAGGTCATGTGATCATTCATCACCTCATAGTTTGTTGTCATTCATCTTTCTGATCATCTTTTCTTTTCATTTCTCTAAAATCTTTTGCTGTCCATCAGTTTTGGCCACAGGAGCACCAACTGCAACTGTAGCTCCTCCCACTCCACATCATCAGGCCCCTCCACCTGTCCACAAACAAGCCCCTCCCGCTGTCAATAATCAACTGCCTCCTCTTATACGAATCCAAGCACCGCCTCCTCCTGGACCCACCCAACCCCACCCACCTCCTACACCAGCATCTGTGCCAGCTCCTGTCCAAGTCCAAGCCCCGCCCCCAGCTCAAGCCTTGCCCCCAACCCCAGCTCCTGTCCAAGTCCAAACCCCACCTCTGGCTCAAGCCCAAGCCCTGG
>LKNJ01005277.1:0-19598 GCA_002120245.1 Maccullochella peelii
AAATAAAACTGAATTGAATTGAATTCAGTTCAGTGCCGTGTGTAAAATGTTTCAGGTCTGACCTTGTCAGATTGCCTTTGTGACGTTGACGTGAAAGTGACTCAGGTGTTTTTCAGACATGAGACGTAATGATCAATGTCTGACAGGGGCTCTAGACTGGCTCCATTGCAAGAGCTTGCAAGCTGACTAGGCCAGTGCTACATAGTATTCTACAATCAAATGGCAAGCACATGGTTTAAAGAAGGTGAATGCCCGCCACAAGCATGCAGATGAAAAAAACATAAGAAGTGGTTACATTGTAACACAGGGGAAAGTGACATGTACTGGAAGAAGCGAAATCCTTTGCATAATGAGATATGACTAAACTATGACAGCAAATAGAGCTTAATCAGAAAAAGCCCACCCCCAGTAATGAAGACTTTTACAGGTTTCAGTGGTCGCTACTAGACCTATAAAACTTGTCTCATTAACTCATCCCCCTCTCAAAATGTCACCATCCTGCATATCAGTTCACTGCTTCTGCAGCCACACATAGCCTGCACTTCATGCTGCAGAGCCGTAATTCATACTAATTCAGCACTCTGGCCTTCTATTTCTGTTCGTTTTTGAATCGTGAGTGTAAACATTTATTTGTTCTTTGGGCCTCGCTCGCAAGGCCTACTTTTAGCACGATGCGAAGGCACTGCTGAGCAGAGACAGAGGACAAGCACACAGAGCGGTGGCTACAGGATGTCTGAAAATACACGAGGCTCACCACATACTGGGCCGTCTGAACACACTCCACAGCAGGAAAGGACAGACACATACAGTACACAGATGCAGATAGAACAGTTCATCCTCTCAATATCAACATAATAATAAAGCCATAATAAGAAATAGATCTGTAATATGTGCTGAATAACTATGTCTTCCGTATTAAAAACTATTTTGTTTAGTAATAAGTTAATGAGAGAATATTTCCTGCTGGCTGATGTGTTGTATCAGCAGAATAAAACAATGCAACATATTCTCAGAGCCAATACCGGAGTTTCAGTATCGACACAAAAACAATCATTTTTTCAACAAAATATCTAGTAAAACATTTACTGACCATTTTTTTCATTTAACAAGTATGGAAAACTGCTCAGTGCATCAGTGTTATAACGAACAGAATCGGAACATTCAGTACTTTCAGGTAGGAAAGTACTGAATGCACCTTTAATACTCTGTGCTAAAGAGTAACAACTTGACAGAAAGGAAGATAAAATAACGCAAAGTGTTCAGAACATAACCTATAGTATATATCCAAAGGCCTCCTATGTTACTATGTTGGGGAACACTGAGAAAAGACACACTGCACTGGGAATTTACAGTGGCTTCTCACACTTTAACTCTACTGAGGGAGAGAGAGAGTGACAGGGTGTTGGGTTGAGAAACTGTGAGAGAGATATAAGAGCATGTCGAAGCATTGCTCATGAGTGTGGGTGGCTCACTTCCTGTGTACTGGTCTAGCATGAGCAAGTCTGACTGATCTAGAAATATAGGCCATCTGAGAAACCAGAAAAAAAACATTTAACAAGAAGAAGAAAAAAACAGGGAAACCCACTGTAAGACAGCACTGATGGGTCACTGACCTCCTCAGCATGTCAGTACACTCCCCACCCCAACACAGGCTTTCTCTACTATACTTTTCTGCCCTGTGACTTACACCATCAATATGCATCGTGGATTTCTGTTTTCAAAAGAATGGGGGGAGCTTCACATAGATGATGATATATTACAGAACGACTTATGTATGTATTAAAAACATAAGACTCTGCCATTGATCTGAGCTGATTGGGTCCATATGACTTAGAGTGGACAGAACACAGGTTTTGGCCTTACGAGGGGAGTCAGTTGTTTGGAAACAGCCCCACCAGGTAGACTGACACTGAGCAGATGATTCAGCAGTTGCTGCAATGACAGTCAAAGACACTGGATAGACCAGCACCCTATCCAGGGTTGTCGGCCTCTGATCCAATGCATGCTGAGATAGGCCCCTTCACCCTGTGAGGCTACCATGCTATGGTGACAGAACCAAAAGAAGTATTTTGTGGTTCTATATATAGAACTCTTTTTGTCAAGCTGCTGCACTCGTGTTTGGGAGGACACGGTTTCTTCCGCAACTACTGTCCATCACTACAGCAGGACATGGCTACCATGGCAACAAACTCATATACCACATACTGGGAAAGATGAGGCCTTGCTGCTGAAGCTGTACCTCATGTTCACCATAGTCAAAGGTCAGAGACAAGGATATCATTTTAATGACCATGTTGCTGTCTTAAATTTACCTGAACCACGCCTTTCTGAATTGAAGAGTACTGAACGATAGCTGGTTAAAATAGCTATTAATGGAACTGAATAGTAGACTTAATTAGATTTTGCACCTCCATTCAGTGTGAAACAGTGAGATACACACGGTACACAGTCAGATTTCACCCCTCCACCACCTGTCATGTCCTGTGTTTGCAGTAGAAGCACATGCACCTCTTCATGTGCTTTGATAGAAAACAATGAGGCAAAATTAACCAATAAATCTCAACAGGTGGCACACAAGGGTAAATACAGTCTACATGCTGGTAGAGACTGATTAAGGAGATTTAGTAGAAAAACTAACATTTTGGAGAGTGAAGAGATCAGAAGAAAAACATGTCTAAGTCCATTTGCAAAGTGTGCATTTCTTAGAGGACGTTTCACACGTTGTCTAGTCTTTGTCAGCGTTTTAACCCGATAAGTTAGCATATGTGGTTTAATTACTGATACGTTCCAGTGTTTCTCCCAGGTATGAGGTCATTTGTGGGGGATTATTATTAATACATATATTTCTAACAACACATTATTAACTGTAACTGTACAATATAATGTTAAGTAAAGATAAATTACAAGAAAAAAAATGAAAAAACATGACAAATTTATAAATATTGTTATAATATTTAATATATAATAGTTGTGTGTACAGGATAAAATACAGTCCACAACGATGAGAGGAGTTAATGAGGAACTTTGCTCTCATATTAATCATTCTGATTACACACATTCAATTTAAAACTCTGTCAGAAAGGATGTGACTTTATTCTTTTCAATTGGCTCCCACCAATATCTAGCAGCTGTTTCTCAACTTTCTTAGTCAATTAAACATTATTTGTGATTCTGTGATCGACATGGTCAAACTTTGGCGGTGCACCACAAAGCTAGAAATTTAGTTTGCCCCATAAGAAATGTTGGTTATGTTTGTATAGTAAATGCCCACTACTATGAGAGTTTTACCTAGGAGTCTGCATTAAATGACATAAAAAAACGTGAATTCTGCATCACTACTCCATTTCCTCCGTGTGTCTGACAGAACAGACACAAGCTGAGCACGTGACGAAGACGCCTTGTATCATTCACAGATTTAAATCTGCTGTAATCTCATACAGTCACTTCATTAAACCTTCACATTATTGTGTAACTTGCATTGGTTTCAAAGGGCTCTGATTCATGTGAACACCAGTCATATGAGCAAAAGGTCTATGGCACAGCCATGTCTGGACATGTCAGAGAAGAGGCTGGTTTGACTGAACACTAAACCAAAGTACACACAGAAACACGCTCTCATCTGATGACGAAGCTGCAGCATTTCTTTCATAACGCTGTCCCAACATGGGGCCGTTGTGGTGGGCTGATTTGGTTAGCGGTGCTGTCTTAATAACTTTTCTCACGGCCAACAATGACAAAATGCCATACAATCCATCAGGCACAGTGAAACCAGTTCAGCTGCCTGCCTGAATAACAGAACTGAGACAGAAGAGTTAAACCTCACAGTGAGGAAGAAGCTCACAGCATATTCACTTTAATGTTTGAACTGAACACACAACAGATTAGGCTATTGCCACCCTTGATTGATATTATATGCAGATTGATTGGAATTTAATATTTGTGTTTGTAATTGTGTGTCTCAGCCGTGAGTATTGTGTGTTTTAAGTGATTTATTTGCAAGCAATCAAACCACTTAAAATAACATACGTGTGTGTGCCACTATCTAGACAAATCAAAACCTTGTCGTGTAAACATCACACAGCAGTGCAGGCAGGACACAGTATACCAGCTAACAGAATGCTATTCTGTAAACTGAGTCAGGTCAAAGGTCAACATCAAGCCCCCAGGAAGTGCACCAGGCTTTGAAGCCAATTTGACATATTGGCCAAACTGTGTAATTACAACTTCCGGGTCTGTCACATGATGCACACTGGCCCCAAGAGACTTTTTCCCACAGACTTTTCACATTGTGAAAGAGACGTCTGTAAATCAGCGAATTTTTTTTTAGGTACAGCAACTAGCCAGTACGAACACTTAAATATCCCTTATTTAAATCTTTATGTCCTAAAAGTTGTAAAATGCATAAATAGCCAAATCCAGAGTTATAGAGTCACTGCCAATCATGTGAGTGAGCCTGAGACCGAGCGGTTGGGAGGCGGGGCTAAAGGGAGCGCTAGTGCGCTTGCTCTATGGGCCGTACAACGCGGAAGCTATGCGGAAGATCCAGCGCTGTATCCAGTTCTCTTTATACATCTATGGCCAACACACAAAAACAAGAATCACTGCGACATTATGACAACTGGTCATAATTCAGTTAGAGAGAGATTAAAACAAACTGTCTTTGCTCTCTTATTCCAAGTCAAAAAGACACACATCTAACCAGCAGAGAAACAACAATCAAAACCGGACAACAGCTTTTACCAAGTTGCAATGTACAATTTGCTGCACTCAAAATAACAGCTCCAGAGGGCCTGATTGCTTAGCTTTAGATGTTGGCAGCCAAATGTATGTTAGCCAAATGCACCCAATTCTGACAGCCACTTTGAAGAAAATCATGTCTAAAGCAGATCAGTGCACTACAGTCTTCAAGAACCTAAGAACTACAATCTTCTAGAACCTGCCCTATTTTCACAGACTGATGTGACCTTACTGAACACATAAAATACCATGACATAAGCAGACCCTGTTAATCCACATACACATACATTGTGTCTACCAGCCAAGGGACTGCAGTTGCTCAATCTGGTACAAAGCATCGCTTCTCTTTGCTTGAGAATAACGGTCTTTCTACACGATGGATGACTATATTTAATACAAAAAACAAACAAACAAAGAAAAACATCAACACAAAGCAAAGCACAAAAATTGTGACAAAGTATCCAGTGAAGACATAGGGCTTCTTCAAGTTGGTCCAAAGATCACCAGGGGTACCTAAGGGGCTTCTCTGGGCTCCAATCTGACAGGAAGAATTTAATTCTTCATAATGATTAGGAGAGACATTCTCATTCAGAGCAGCATGAACGTGAACGGGAAGTTGGCAATTATCACCTACAATATCTGTACTTTACTTTGATGGAATTCACTATCAGTGTGGTTTCTCATCCTCCTGATGGTTACTGAAGCACACCTGGTCTCAGCTACATAGAAGGCTGATTTGCCAACCTGGAAAAGCAAGAACTAAAGTACAAATTTGCACCACTAAAATTCAAGACCCAAGTTGTGAAAAACTGGAATCATGGAGGGATAAATGGCCAGGGAGGAGGGACAATGCACAAGAATCTCCCCACTACTGTCTCCTCCCTGTACAGTGTAGAGCAGGGGTTTTCAAATTCTGACACTGTGGGCTGCCTTCAGACAAACCCCATCTACTACTACTACTACTACTACTACTATTTAGCTGTGAGCTAGTTTTTAGCCTATATTTGTTTACCATTTGGCAAATTGGCACCATTAAAAGTATGCCGAATTAGCTGTTAGCAGTTCCTGTTTGCAATGTACCCGTGGATGCACATGACGACTACCACTGGAATACTTCTTTACCGAAGAAAACTTTCTGTGGGCAAGTGCTGAGTGCTGGCATCATAAGTGTGTTTTTTCTATGATTTCTAAGCGGATTTATGGATGTTTATTTACCATGGATATAGAAGATAACACTGAATCTATATATGTATCTATGTGTTCAGAGTTGACTGAATTGTGACTCCTGACTGTGTTGTTAAGCGAGCCAAACTACAATGACTAACCTCTAATTGTTTTTAGACCGCAGACGTGCACCTGACCCTTTCACCTCACATAGTATATTTGCCTCACGTCTCTCTCTCTCCTTACCTCATAGGACCAGACACACTGGACCCCGGCAAATCTCCTGACACACCGGCCCACCTCCACATCCTCATGGGTGGTGTACATCTCCTGTAGACACTCTCGGATGTGGGGAACCATCCTCTTGAGGACCTCGCGGCTCATGATAACCCCTGGCCCCCCCATGCAGAAGTTCTCCCCAGGCTCCAGGGCCAGTTTCCCCAGCTCATCCCGGGCCCCCATGCCTGTTTGGCCCAGGAAGATGGCCTCGCTACTGTTGAGGCTACGCAGGAAGCTCTCCAGCTTATCACTCTTGATGTAGACATCGTCATCTGCCCTCATAAACCACTCGTACTTGTCCAGGTAATGGTCATGCATATACTTGAGCATCATGAAAGACTTCTTCTGGGGTGGGTACGAGTCATCCACATTCTTCAGAGCCACTATGGGAATGGGTATGTTGGTGTCAGAGCCCTCGCTGGAGAAGAACTCCACGCGACCTGGAATTGTTTGTGCCCACGTCCTGTAAAGACACACGCACACAGAAATGGGTGGAGTCAGAAACAGGTCAGATAACAGCTAAGTGGGATGATCTGTAACATGCAACAACTTGCAAGAAAAGGAAACAAATGCTAAATAGTAATAGCTCAAAAACAAACAGAAGCAGACATGGGATGCTCATGTGGCTCTGTACATACTACTACTACATACTACTGGGTGTATGTGTACGCAGATGTGGTCCCCACATGTGCAGTTGGTGCTTTAAGGTGCTTTTAAGTTTGGACACTGACATGAGCAGCTGATGAAATTTTTGTCACACAGACCCTCGTGGCTTTCCGGAAAATGCGCTATTGAGAAATGTTGATCAGGTTTGTCACACCAGTCCAGGTGACAATGCCAGCGCCATGTCACAAATTACAGCACTTCCACTTAATTTTTTCGTGTATACAATATAGTCTTACTTCCCATTTTCAACAATTTACCAGAAATCACATGCTAAACCGTCATGTCTTCATAGGCCCAGGAGTGAAACCTCTTGTCTACAAAGGGGTGTCTGTGGCTCAGGAGGCAGCTGTGGGACGGCAGTTCGATCCCCTCCTGTCCACATGTCAAAGTGTCCTTGGGCAAAACACTGAACCCCAAATTACTCCCGATGGTTGGCCAGCACCCTGCGTGGTAGGTTGCTGACATCGGCATGTGAGTGTGAATGGGTGAACCATGTAAAGCACTTTGTATAAAAGCGCTATATAAATGTATATATAAATGTAGCCATTTACAATTTACAAAGGCTGCAACTAAAGCTGCCCTCCGTCAGTGTCACACTGGATACATTCAGCCACTGTACTGCTGTGGACTCTGTGGCATTCACCTCTCAATACACAATTACTGTACTTACGAACTAAGTAAGAAGCAATGAAAAAAAAGCGTAAAAAATATGCTTCAGGTCACCGTGGCAAACTAAAAGTGTAAGTGAAGTGAGCTGTAACGCAGCTGCTGTAGACAGCTGTGCTGATTAAAGGGTAGGAGTTGCCACAAAATTGATGCAGACACTGAAGTGAACACTGGTCTTTTTATGCTACACTGTGTTCCTGCATGTTTCATATGTTCCTGGATGTGTTCACACGTGTTTCCCGTCAGACGCATGTGAGATGGGCAACTAAAAAAAACAACGCTAAAACTTAACAGAATCAACAACTTATCGTGTCTACTGCTGGTGGACTTTCTGCAATATACAGTGCAGTCATGATTGACCCATCTAGACAACAATCTGCTGCACCAACATCAATGGAACGGTTAGTATCAGAGCCTTGGAAGAAGGTTTAGGCCTAACTGCAATTCTGTAGAGCCCTTAAAAGATTCCGCAGGTGTAAACATTAGTAATATTTTCTACACCATTTTATCTGCATAACACTGAAAACACTGTAATGAAGACAAAACTAGGTTGTCAACAGATCCCTCAGCTAAATGCCTTTTAAACAAGACATTTGAAGACATGACCTAGGACTCTGAGAGATTGTGATTAGGGCATTTCTCTATTTTCTGACATTTCTTAGGTTAAATGATTCATTGATAAACTGGAGAAATAATCTGACTGGTTGACAATGCAAATAATTGTTAGTTGTAGTCCTATCCAGAAGTTTCTAAAGATACCAAATATGTCAAGCTGAAGTCTGGAGAAGTGTGTTTAAAAGGGTCCAGCAGACATGGACTATATTTCCATTTGATGTCATGGTGCAGCCATAAAAAAAACATGGAGTCTTGGGTTTGAATATTTCACTCACGTGTTAACAGATTCAATGAAGAGGCACAAGATGATGCACAATATGTCTGATACTGTCAGACTGGAATAAGATTATTTTACCCACATTAAAGCTACTTAAGGTGACATAAAAGGGGAAACTGGATGTTAAGCGGTTTTAATTGTAATTGTACAGTACATAGCTAACAGTTACCTGGCATAACATAATTTAAAATGAATCTAGCTGTTCTAGTAATTTCAATACGACATATCACGCAGTACCTAATTTGGTACCATGTTGTATTTTCTTATGAATTCCCTTTTCAAAAACAAAATACTGTATCAATCAGAGTGGATCCATGACAACAACTGAAAATGGGTAGAAATAACTGCTGCTAGCTAGCTAGCTAGCTAGCTACCTAATAAATGTACTGTATAAAAGGCCTGTGCACCGAATTCAAAGGTGTTTTTTTTTTATCGGCCCATGTACTTCCAGATAAGCTTTTAAAGAAGGCCACATTAAAGTGCTACAGTTTTAAAGTGAGATTGGTGGACCGTTACCTTCCACACAATAGAAAGCTGAACGGTTCATTTGTGGGAAAGGCAGCATTCTCCTCAGACACATCACATACCTATGTGCCGCCACGGCTCGGCTGTTGAGGTACTTCTGGGCAGTCATGACACCAACGAACAGGAAATTATTGGACCTGGAGCCAGGTTTCTCGGTCGCCGGTGAACCGTTATCTTGCGGTGGCCATAGTACTCCCCCGTATTCCTTTCTGAGACCCCCGTTCAACCCACAACCGGCAGGGTTTGCTTTACGCTTTTGTCCAGCTTTCTTCAACTCGGTCGCCTTGGGTAAAATAAGTCTGGAAGCCAGTGTGAACCCGACAACCAGTCCCAACAGAACACTAAACCATGCTCTTCGGCTTCGACCTGCCATTCCCCAAAAGTTCACCAGCTCGCTGTGTATCCTCACTGTATCCTAAAACAGTGTGTCTGTAAAACAATTAAAAAATAACCAATACACAAAATAAAATAAAAAATTAAACAAAACCAACAAAATTCGGATCAGTAAAGCTCCTGTGTCTCCAGAAAACCGGGCTCACACACACTCTCTCATGGTAGAAAAGCCCTTTTCTTCCAGTTGCCTACGTAGCATCACAGCAGTCTCCTTGAAGCCGCCACCTGAACCGTTCTCTGCCACTGCTCCCACTGATCATCAAGCTGTCCGTCGCTATCTATCATCGGCAAACTTCAACGCCGATCGACAAGTGCAGCAGTTTTTTTCTTTGCCTTGAATAACGGCCTCATTCTCGTCATTATCTCGCCATCGGAAGAATGTAGGGACTGTCGAAATCGCTGTACGCGAAAGGTTTAACCGTGGTTTGAGCCAGCGGAATTTCCGTAGAAGCGCCCTGAGTGGCTGGGCTGGCTGANGGGGTCTCTATTCTGTATTCCCATTTCTATTTTTCCTTTCATCAGTGTCCTCAATTTTGCGTAATATAGGAAGACATTACTCTCCCAGATAATGTAACGATCATATAGGTTTGCGTTAGGACCACCTGTTTCAGCTTTGCTTCTGAGAAATCCTGCTTTATCCGTGATTTTTGCATGGCGAACGGCTCCAAATACTACAATACCCGTGAGCCACAGCCGCCGTTGCCATGGAGAAGAATCCAGTCATAGGTCCGAATCAGAGCGGTAGTGAATTCAAAACGCTTCAGTTGCAGTTGTTAACAAAACGCGGTGCCATAGTTCCGAATTCCACCAAATGTCACCCCAAAATTAAAAATGAATTGATTTAAAATGAAGATTGAAAAATCAGTTCTTTCAACAGCATAATCTTTAAGATCGGTGATTGGATGTTTCTTGCCGAAATGCCCATTGGGAGTCGTAGTTAACTTCTCCCCCAATTTTTTTATGTCACAAGATTGTGCCTTCTACATTTTACCAAAGAACCAAATATTTTCTCACGCATTTGTTAATATTTGGGACTGATGATTTAACCGGGAGAGCTCCATGCCGATCCAAGTCGTAGAAGAGCTCCAACTTTGATGGAACTACATGGATCATGGAAGTATTATTTATGGACTTTAACTTCCGGAACCAGGGGCGCCCGAAATATCTCCTCCCACTTCGCTGACGGTGCTGCGTTCAAGTTATATGGGAAAATCCCCCACCACAGGCCCACTGCACCCATCTGCAACATAAAGCTAGTTGTCTATAATTATTAAAGATTTTATAATAAAAACAACACCAATGCAACAACAACAACAATGATAATAATAGCTATAATCGTCACAAATATTTATAATTGAAAATATTAATTAGGCCTTTTACTATACTATTTTTTATTTAAATTTAATTTCTATTATTATACTATTATTAATGACTAGTATTACTTTAATAATCATTATAACACCATAATTTAATATGGTCGGCCACTGCTTTGCAAGTAATAGCGCCCTCAAAGATAAACTAGACAGCGGAAATTAAAATAAAGCCCAGACCTGTGAAAAACTGCAAAACAACATTAGAAACTAGGCCCGTGAAACAACTACGAAATGTATTGTTAACGTGTAAAGATGGAATATAATGCAAACACGGGTTATATTTTTTCTTTTTTATATGTAAAGGATATAAAGGATTGTTTTTGTTGTTTTGCCACATTACATGTAGGTAATCTTGTGCAGCATGACAGAATACATCACAAAAAAGTAGTAAAAAAGTAGTAAAGTTGTCAAGTAGAATGTCCACATAGTCTCGAGCTCCCCCATGTGGTTGCAGTCGTCTACAGCAACTCGTCGGTGTCAGGTGAAACTGTGTTTATTGTGTTTATGTTTCCAGACAAGTGGAAAGTTTATGCATGTTCTGAGTTGTTGAAAACACGTCGCAATATGTTATTGACAAAGATATTCTTCCAGTCCTCTGTGGACCCAGCTCACTTGTTCTGCCATACTGTGCACTGTGTGTGTGTGTGCATTCAGGGTTCGAGGATCTGGTTGGGATATATATGACAGTCAAATCTGGCAACACTGGTTCTTCATTATTATGTCATCTTGTGGATCTGTCATTTAGAGGGCCCCTTTGTCACAATCCAGTTCTCCAGGACTATATTATTTACATATTGTTGCTATATCCATCCATCCAGTCAATCACTGGGCTGAAAAATGGAAACAGACAAACATTCACTTTCACAGTCACACCTATGGACAATTTAGAGTCGTCAGTTAACCTAACCTGCATGTCTTTGGATTGTGGGATGAAGTCCGGAGAGAACCCACTCGGACACGGGGGAGAACATGAAAACTCCACACAGAAGGGCCCCAGCCGTTGCTATATGTCAGGTTCATTTGTGACAACAGTTTGAAATGATTTGTAACCACCACTTTTAAATCTCCAAGTGCAAGGACACCCCAACCTTATCTAGCCCATTTTAACTGACACCACTGTACAGGCTAGAAGCCACAGACTTACCAGGTTTACTATAGGTTACCATAATTTAAAAGGCAAAACAAGTTCATTTCAATGCAATTAGAAAGAGGTGTTTTGTTGTTTGTTTTAGAGAGTGTAAATCTAACCAAAATGTGTAACCAAGGACTGGGAAAAGATAACTCTTTCTTCACAAGAATACAAAGGGAACAGGACAACCAATATAAATGTTTTAAGCAGCAAAAACCTTCTCTGTATAACAACCAACTTCAAATAAGTCTCTTCAGTCTTGAGGGAAAAAAAATAATGAGCCATTATCTTCAAGACTGTGGACACTTTAAGATCATCCAAAATGTTTTACAAATGTGTTTGAAGAGCCATCTTTGATTCTTATCCAGTGTAAGGACCTTATTGTTCTGCGGGGCACAGCTGTAAGGTAAAAACGTGCAGGTAAATAATGGTAATTTTGATAATTTGATTGATATTTATGTATCATGCATTCAGACCTAAACTTTAAAATCCTTAAACATCAATAGCTCTCCGAAACAGATCAAGAGGAAACTAGCCTTAAGTCTCTGACAAATTGTCAGGTACGAACAAGACTATTTAAAGGAAGCTCAAAGGACATGCACAGGAGTGTGTCGCAAAGTGCTGAGCATACAAAGACTACAAAGCAACTGGGACTCTCAGAGTAGGTGAATTATCACCATCACCTGGACTGTTGTAGAGCAGCCGACCATGACAAATTGTGTGCTATACTCGAAAGAGAATCAAGTGTGCGTTATGTGTACTGTGTGTTGGCATTTCTCAGAGGTGGGTCTCATTTGTCTGCTTACCAGCACACAGCACATGCATTTAAAGTATAAGACTTGTGATATTATATATTTTTCTTATCAACACATTGTTGGTTTTGAGGTTTTCATGGGATTAGTTGACTGTTCCTCTGAGGGGCTGTCAATATGAATAATATTTGTAATGGTTTTAATTGGTTTCTTACCAATTCTGGCTCTTAGAATTTCAGTCCACAATGTGCTTTAATGCTGCAGATTCAGAAACATTATAGCAGTTGTTTAGAAGTTATCCTGTGGAATATTTTACCATTTGTAACACAATGGAGCAATTTGTTAAGTGTGGATGCTCGCTATTCCACTGATCTACAGCTGGCAATAGCGCATCACAAAAATGTGCCAAACAAAGGCAGTGAAGAAAGAAAACGGCTAGCTAGTAAACATGCATTTAAACAATGCAAGTTTCAAGAAAAATCAGCATTGCAAATGTTTTTTGTGGAAAGAAACACATTCAACATGTTTGTTAGACCTCAAGGATACACACAATATAAACAGTAACTTTGTCTGTCTACAGACAACTCCACAGGGCACCTCCAAACTATCACAAACAATTTGTCAACCTGACGCTTATAGGCCCAGCTGAATAAATACAAACTCCAGATGACCATATCTTTATTGCATAAAAATGTGTGTAACAGTATTGACATAGNNAAAGCTATAGTGGTACACATTGATAAACATATTAAAATATATCAGGAAAAAAACAAAGCACACACTGACTGTGAAATTCATCAGCCAAACCTACTGGTTACGTACCATTTAAAGGAATGGCTTCATTACAAGCTTTCAATTCCAAAATGCATTTACCCCTTAACAGCATTATTCATGATAATCACATCATCTTGATGCTTAACGTGGCAGCAGCAAAGGTCGATTCAAGAGTAAATGACAGTAGATAAAATCAAACGGGAGAAAATTAAACAGGATAGCAGGTATAGGCTAGTAATGATGCTAACTGATCAACACCCATTACAAGTATGGAGCAAGTCAAAAAACATCTTAATAAAAGAGTGGGCTTGGTGACATTGTCAGCTTGGTTCAGTCAGTCAGTGTGCACATCAGGATGCCAGAGGTCAAAGGTCATACAGACCAATGTCTCTAACCTTCTTTAACCTCATCCACCAGATGATGGCCCTCTCCTGCCAGGTCTCCAGGAGCAGGAGCCTCCTCCGTCTCCAGTCAGGGGATTGTAGTCTGAAACACACACATAAGAACAGAATGCAGACTGCTGGTACAGGACACACGGACACACACACACACACACACACACACACAGTGTTTCCCTTCTGTCAAGGAATGTATGTCTCCGCCATGGAAATTAGTCTGAGGGTGAGCGTTATAAATGTGGATGTTTTGGCAGGCAGAGCACTGCATTTTAAGTTGGGTGTATCACCTGAACATTTCATTTTGAAAACAATTCTTCAAAATAGTACAAAAGCTAAAAATGTATGCATCCATTGGGAAATGACTGGCACTGATGGAAGGAGTAAGCAGATAGTAGTTATTTAACTTAAACATAACTGGTATTCTCCTGTAACATTTCCTGAAATCTTGTTTTTGCTGAACTCCAGTGGTTTAACTTCTCACCTTGCTGCAGTGATATGAGGTGTAGTGTACTCCAGGGTGTGTCAGTACACTGTGACATCACTGTTGGGTGTGGTTACAGGTGCAATAGAGCACACTTCTGACCACACCCATCATTCACTGAAAAACAAGAAGGACTTCAGTGTGTGCCGACTGTGGTTCAGCAGCTGTCCTGTAAAGCACATACCTGCACTGCGAAGCGGCTTCTTGTCAGTCTTTCGTTTTAGCGCTGTTGTTGACGAGCTGGCCTCTTCAGTGGTCTGCAGTGATGCACAGTGATACTACAGTTAGGGACTCAGACCATGACCACACCAATGTGTGTAAATGTGGTTAACAGCCTTTACAACCTTTAATCAAATTATTTTTTTATACTCAAGTAGTTGGCTGATAGCAGAAACAGAGACGTATGTCAGTGACAGTTGTGTGAAGCCATACATTCCAATAATTCTAAAAACTCTTTGTCTCCGGTATCTGCCAGATTATCAACCTTTATGTTAAAATCACCAACTAAAATGCAGGTATCATAGCTCGTGTGAATTACAGATAGTAGTTCTGAGAATTCTGGTTAAAAAAAAAGGGACAGATAATTTAGGCGATCTTTATATGGTTACTGCGAGGAGACGAGGCCGAGAATTTAATAAAGCCGTATTATATTCAAAGGCCTGAAATGTGCTTAGGTCCACATCCCGGCCCTTCAGTGTCTCTCCGTAGATTGCAGCTGTCCCTCCACCCTTCTTTCCCTCTCTAAACGAATAGGAAAAGGTGTAGCTGGGTGGACAGGCCTTAGTCAGTGTGGCAGGTGCATCTGGGCCCAGCCAGGTCTCAGTAAGAAAAAGACAGTCCAAGTTGTGATCATTGATGAGGTCGTTGATAAGAAAAGATTTGTTTGTTCACGCCCTTATATTAAAAAGAGCCATGTTGATATGTGTCCGTTTTGCAGCCAAAAGTGAGTTCCTGTGTATAGAAACTGTAACCAAGTTATGTATGTTTGGTCCATTTATAGCTCTGTTGGCAGTGTTTTGTCGAGATGAGATGATAGGTTTTGTCAAATAAACAGGGGTGGGTGGGGTATCATTACATCCCTGGCAGTAATCCCGTTCAATACTGTTTGAAATGTTAGTTATTTTAAAATGTGTCCACAATAGTGAGAAAAGCCTCAGATTAAAGTTACTGTGGTAAAAGACAAAGTTACAGATGATTAAACTTGAAACTCACTTGTTTTGCAGCTCCTTTGTAACTCTTTCCCTGTTGCATGCTTTCCCGTATCTCTATTTTCTGCCTCCTCTTCTCTTCCTCTTGCTGTTCACAAAGTAAATCACACATTCAGTTCATGGACAGTCCATCATCTTTCTTCCAAACATTTCTATTTCACTACTGTACCTGTTTCTGTTTCTCTCTGAAGATGGCTGCTTTGGCATCATGCTCCTCTTGCATCTTTTTCCGAGCTGCTTCCATGGCCTCTTGTTTTCTTGCCACTAATGCAGCATCTTTATTCAAAAAATCATGACATTTAGCTTTCACTGATATGCAGTGAACGGCAATGAACAAACTCTTAGCTGATAGCCAATAGACATAAAATTAATCAAAATGTTTGATGATTAATAGCTGAAATCATTCATCAAGAAAAGACACCAATACTATGTAGTTTGAGCTTCTCCAATGTAATGATTTGCTGCTTTTCTCTATTTTATATGATTGTAAATTGAATATCTTTCTGCTGGTTGGACACAAATGATGACTCGCTCAACGTACATAAGAAAGTTTGGTATTATTGTATTACGACAGACCTGAGAAAAATCCAAACCTATCCTTTAATGGCGAGGCCACACCAATATTCACACATCTCTTTCCAGAAACAGTGTCCCAGTTACTTTGGATAATCCAGGAATTATTATACAGGATGCTTCTTTCAAGCTGACCTACAGTAGTTAACAGCTGCATATATCTGATAAAACCATGGAGCTTTTTTTGGAACTCCTATTAAGTATACTGCAAAAAACACTGTAGTGTTATTTTTACCAATATTGTTCACCCCCACATTGTGCTTTCAATGGACCTCTACAATATGGAATTTTAGGCATGTGATTGGCAAAGGACAAAAAAAATGTACAGAGCGCCCCCCCCACCCCATCCTTAAAAAATGGTGGCGGTTCTACAATTATCAAATGGATGGTAAAGTATGACCCAAGACATTCAAATGGTTAAGTGCAAATGCAAAATAAATATTTTATTTTTTTCTATTTAAGATTTTATTTTAAGTATTTCTATTTAAGCTTTTCCATTTCCCTTTCTGTGTTTGATATTTGATGTTTCCCTTTTGTTATTTCCATTTGCAATTTAATCTTTACAATTTAAGCTTTCAGTTTGAGAATTTCCTTTTACGCTTTTGCATTTTAAATGTAACTCTTTTTTCATTCTAATTTTACATTTTCAATTTACTTTTTCAATTTGGACTTTTAATTTTAATTATGGCCTGATTATTCCTAGTAGTGTGGTAAAATAATAATCTTTCTAATTTTATCTCTCTTCATTTTCGATTTGGACTTTTAATTTGAATTATGACCATGAATATCCTCCATAGCGCCGAATCCGGAAGCGCGAGCGCAGAAAAACGCAGTTAACATTACTGTCCTCACTGCCACCCTAACAAAATAGCTAATCGAGTATCCAATTAACCGATGTAAACCAAGGGTTATTGGGGAAATCACGTTACTACGAACCATGTAAACTCTTTAATCAAGCTATTATCTAAATGTGGTTATTCACAGTAAGCATAAGGATTAACGTTACTTGAAAAGAAACCATTTATACTGCGAAGTGCTGCATGTATCTAGACTAGCACCAACTTTGACAATTGGTTACGTTAACTAGCTTATTAACTTAGCAGATAAGCAAACACTAGCTAGTAAATTTAGCTACATGAAAGCAGAAATAACAAGCAACATGGCATCTTAGACATATATATACATAACACAATGAATAATCTTGACACACCTGAATAATACGTTCCGAAGGAGCGTCGGGGCGAACTTTTTGTAAAGAAGACTCAGCTGACAAAGTGCCACTACGCACGCGCGCAACTGGGGAAGTCCATACGCAAACAAACATCCTAAAGGATACTTGTGGAAAGGAATAAAATCGTCACGCACTTTCAATGGTCTCAGTTGGTTTCTTACCAATTATGGCTCTTATAATTTCAGTCCACAATGTGCTTTAATGCTGCAGATTCAGAAACATTATAGCAGTTGTTTAAAAGTTATCCTGTGGAATATTTTACCATTTGTAACACAATGGAGCAATTTGTTAAGTGTGGATGCTCGCTATTCCACTGATCTACAGCTGGCAATAGCGCATCACAAAAATGTGCCAAACAAAGGCAGTGAAGAAAGAAAACTGCGAGCTAGTAAACATGCATTTAAACAATGCAAGTTTCAAGAAAAATCAGCATTGCAAATGTTTTTTGTGGAAAGAAACACATTCAACATGTTTGTTAGACCTCAAGGATACACACAATATAAACAGTAACTTTGTCTGTCTACAGACAACTCCACAGGGCACCTCCAAACTATCACAAACAATTTGTCAACCTGACGCTTATAGGCCCCTGAGGGTCTGGCGCCACAGAGCAGTTTCCCGCTTTGGACAATTGGTAATCTAGCCCTGGTGTGTTCTGTGACTTACTTGTCTCGTTTTGATGTTGCGTATACTGTATGTACTTTGTTCACAGATCGTGGTCTCAATGACACTTCCTAGATTAAAAAAAAAAGGTTAAGTAAAGCTTAAGTACATGAAGGCGGCACCCAGCATGTTGCACCTTCACACCACCTGCAGGTGCTTGTGGATTCCCAGCTGAATAAATAAATACAAACTCCAGATGACCATATCTTTATTGCATAAAAATGTGTGTAACAGTATTGACATAGACTCCTTACAATTTAATAGATCAAAATGTACATAATCAGAATCTACTATTTCTTGTAATTAACCATATGTCCACTGTAATATCACCTATAAAGCTATAGTGGTACACATTGATAAACATATTAAAATATATCAGGAAAAAAACAAAGCACACACTGACTGTGAAATTCATCAGCCAAACCTACTGGTTACGTACCATTTAAAGGAATGGCTTCATTACAAGCTTTCAATTCCAAAATGCATTTACCCCTTAACAGCATTATTCATGATAATCACATCATCTTGATGCTTAACGTGGCAGCAGCAAAGGTCGATTCAAGAGTAAATGACAGTAGATAAAATCAAACGGGAGAAAATTAAACAGGATAGCAGGTATAGGCTAGTAATGATGCTAACTGATCAACACCCATTACAAGTATGGAGCAAGTCAAAAAACATCTTAATAAAAGAGTGGGCTTGGTGACATTGTCAGCTTGGTTCAGTCAGTCAGTGTGCACATCAGGATGCCAGAGGTCAAAGGTCATACAGACCAATGTCTCTAACCTTCTTTAACCTCATCCACCAGATGATGGCCCTCTCCTGCCAGGTCTCCAGGAGCAGGAGCCTCCTCCGTCTCCAGTCAGGGGATTGTAGTCTGAAACACACACATAAGAACAGAATGCAGACTGCTGGTACAGGACACACGGACACACACACACACACACACACACACACAGTGTTTCCCTTCTGTCAAGGAATGTATGTCTCCGCCATGGAAATTAGTCTGAGGGTGAGCGTTATAAATGTGGATGTTTTGGCAGGCAGAGCACTGCATTTTAAGTTGGGTGTATCACCTGAACATTTCATTTTGAAAACAATTCTTCAAAATAGTACAAAAGCTAAAAATGTATGCATCCATTGGGAAATGACTGGCACTGATGGAAGGAGTAAGCAGATAGTAGTTATTTAACTTAAACATAACTGGTATTCTCCTGTAACATTTCCTGAAATCTTGTTTTTGCTGAACTCCAGTGGTTTAACTTCTCACCTTGCTGCAGTGATATGAGGTGTAGTGTACTCCAGGGTGTGTCAGTACACTGTGACATCACTGTTGGGTGTGGTTACAGGTGCAATAGAGCACACTTCTGACCACACCCATCATTCACTGAAAAACAAGAAGGACTTCAGTGTGTGCCGACTGTGGTTCAGCAGCTGTCCTGTAAAGCACATACCTGCACTGCGAAGCGGCTTCTTGTCAGTCTTTCGTTTTAGCGCTGTTGTTGACGAGCTGGCCTCTTCAGTGGTCTGCAGTGATGCACAGTGATACTACAGTTAGGGACTCAGACCATGACCACACCAATGTGTGTAAATGTGGTTAACAGCCTTTACAACCTTTAATCAAATTATTTTTTTATACTCAAGTAGTTGGCTGATAGCAGAAACAGAGACGTATGTCAGTGACAGTTGTGTGA